>QNTS01004608.1:0-29027 GCA_003317085.1 Hucho hucho
GGCCAGATGGATTACCAGGACGTGTGCTCCGGGCATGTGTCTTCACTGACATTTACAAAATGTCCCTGATTGAGTCTGTAATAACAACATGCTTCAAGCAGACCACCATAGTCCCTGTGCCCAAGAACACAAAGGCAACCTGCCTAAATGACTACAGACCCGTAGCACTTACGTCCGTAGCCATGAAGTGCTTTGAAAGGTTGATAATGGCTCACATCAACACCATTATCCCAGAAACCCTAGACCCACCCCAATTTGCATACCGCCCAAACAGATCCACAGATGATGCAATCTCTATTGCACTGCACACTGCTCTTTCCCACCTGGACAAAAGGAACACTTATGTGAGAATGCTATTCATTGACTACAGCTCAGCGTTCAACACCATAGTACCCTCAAAGCTCATCACTAAGCTAAGGATCCTGGGGCTAAACACCTCCCTCTGCAACTGGATCCTGGACTTCCTGATGGGCCGCCCTCAGGTGGTGAGGGTTGGTAGCAACACATCTGCCACGCTGATCCTCAACACTGGAGCTCCCCAGGAGTGTGTGCTCAGTCCCCTCCTGTACTCCCTGTTCACCCACGGCTGCATGGCCAGGCACGACTCAACACCATCATTAAGTTTGCAGACGACACAACAGTGGTAGGCCTGATCACTGACAACGACGAGACAGCCTATAGGGAGGAGGTCAGAGACCTGGCCGTGTGGTGCCAGGACAACAACCTCTCCCTCAACGTAACCAAGACTAAGGAGATGATTGTGGACTACAGGAAAAGGAGGACCGAGCACGCCCCTATTCTCATCGACTGGGCTGTATTGGAGCAGGTTGAGAGCTTCAAGTTCCATGGTGTCCTTGGTGTCCACATCAACAACAAGCTAGAATGGTCCAAACACACCAAGACAGTCATGAAGATAGCCTTTTATAGCCTCGCTACTGTATTTAGCCTCTCTAATGTATATAGCTTGCCTTTTTTTACTGTTTTATTTCTTTACTTACCTATTGTTCACCTAATACCTTTTTTTTTGCACTATTGGTTAGAGCCTGTAAGTAAGCATTTCACTGTAAGGTCTAAACTTGTTGTATTCTGCACACTTGACAAATACACTTTGATTTGATTGGCCTTGGGAGTGACATGTCAACAGCCTATTGTCTCTTCCCGTTATACTGTGCATCTGTATGAGGCCACATAAAATGGGAGGTTCCTCATACCCTGGATCTCGGTGGGTCCTACTTACCTCAATTGATAAAATAAATTGATCCTCTCTGTAACTCTAACTGTTGCTCTGCTCCTTGGGTAGGTCCCCTCATCCAAGCCGTTCTAAACCAAGATGCTTGATTATGGCAGAGTCCTTGCCTTCACTGATTACCCATTTAACGTTTGGATTCTTTTTTTGCATTACAATTTCATTGTTTGGAAATTATTACACCACGCAGTCATTGCACAGGGGGGGTGATCATGCATACTGGATGGCAATTTGATTTGCTCTACTTCACTTGTGCTTAATTACTGGAGGGCATGGGCTTCAATAGTTAAAATGCTTAGTCAAGGGACCTATTTGGGGACATTTTGGGGGATAATTGTTATAGTTCCAATAAATGTTGTTCATAACGAATTAATCATGTAAACTAGACAGCTATCAAATGCTTCATATGCTGGGTGTCTAAATAGGGCCTCTACAAATACGTTGAATTACAAAACAATTGCACAAGAAATGTGTGCCCACAAAAAACCTGATAGGATGTGCTAGTCAAAATGTTTTTACTTTGCATAGGATTGGGAGGATTCAGTGGTGTCACGCAACAACTGGCAATACACCACATTAGATTTGCAAGGCTAAAAATAGCTGAGGCTGTGCTCCTTTAGGTGCCCTAACTGCACTGTCAGGATCACTGTATCTGAACAGTTCTAGTTGTTTGGCTGGCACTTCCTCTGAAGTGGTTCCAAGTGCTGCTATTGTACTTAAGGCAGCCTTCGTGCTGCTCTCCTACTTAGGGGGAGCCAGCCAGGCAATATAAAAACTGCAAGCCCTCATTTGAGAATTGCTCTTAATGTACATGAATGTTCTTGACAAAGCAAAATTATATCCACCATCAATATGGCTTCTCTTCGTGATACAGTAGTTGCAAACACCCTCTAAATGTATAATTTGTAATCAACATTTACATTGTTATACTTTTTCTTATTTTTTTATCATAAAATGCTTTAACCAGATTATTGACTATTGTGAGTGCTTTATTGGCATATTTGAGCATCGGAAAAAGGACCCCAAAAATGTTGCTTTCTAAAGTTAATAATGTCTTGAAAATTGTGTTTCTTTTGTATTTTTTTACAGGATGGCTCAAGGTCTAAATCTACAAAATCCTATAATGTGGATTTTAATCAATGTTATTCAATAAGTAACTGAAAAGTGAGATGGAATGTTTTGTTTAAAACGTATTGGCTTCAAGGTCAGGTCTCCGAAGATAAAACAATCAATGCCATCTGTTTGCCTATGTCTCTATATGAGAAAAAAAGGCTATACCTGCTCTGTGCAGGCATGCCTTATTATGAAATGCCTCTCGTTCCCACTCAGTGCATGTCATTTACAGCTTCCCCTCTTAAATGTGAATAGGCAATAAATAAACAACATTAAATTAAGGCTGTCTGAGTTGATGAAGGACGGGTTTCTGTAGAGGTGACTAGAGCCAGTGTGCATAATGCTTTGGGAGCTAAGGTCAAGAATATTTACAGTTCTTGGTACAGTGAAAGGATGCTAACATTTCAATGAATGCATGTGGGGTTTGCATGTGCTAGATACACAAAGGAGAGGCTGGGGTCGTGTAAACAGATTAACGTACATGAAGCCCTGTGGTATATTACGGATATTGGCTTAGCTACAGGGTGTGGCTCTTTTCTCTTTCTAAACAACACCCCTTAGTAATGCCAATATTCATGATATACCACAGTCTCGAGTGCATTATCGGCTATATAAAACTAATCAACATACATGTCAGGGCCCACGAGTGCATTATTGCAGTCATAAATTGGACCAACATGTTCATTAAATAAATGTTATAATGATTAATGAAAGCATTACACAACAATAATAGGGACGTCAAAAGCTCAGTCTGCTGCAAAGATTCAGTAGTCTAGAGCGCCTGGTTAATTTGTGCATAGGAGCATTTTTTTTCTCTAAATGGTAAACTAGTGAGAAATGTGATTATTGGAAAAATCGGTGAATTTCCCAAATTTAGTATCATCCTAACTTAAGATATGAATTTTTTTTCCTAGATTATATGTAATTAATTGATATTACGCTACTTTCCATGATGTGGACAGTACAGTGGTTCCTCCTTTAAAAGTTGCACACCCTGCGTGCTGTTGCAGCATTCTGTGGCACATCATTTAATTCTCAGCCATTTCTTCAGTTACTGCAAGTTATTGCTAGTTTGACCACCAGAGGGCATCTTTGAGAAGCATTTGATAGTATTCCGTATTGGCATTACCAGAGAATTTAAACCTTTTTTGTAATAGCATAGTATATGGGATTGATTTTAAGAAATGTGGCTTAATTCATTTAATTAATATTATGGTGTTTCCATTCAAGAGAAAAATGATCAGTTTGTAAATTCAGAACGTTTTGCTCTTGGAGCGCACACTGGCCGAGGAGTAGGGTTGATTTCAGCGTTCTGGCCGTACAACGGCAGTCAAGCACCCAAGCTAACGCTGGCTAGCTACTTCCAGACACAAATGAGACCACGGACCATTTTACTCGCCCTAGCAGAGCTGGTAAGGTTGTCGGTTTGAAGTAATTGCGAAAAAAGCAGGTCTTATTTTAGTGGATTTAGTGGAGCACCGTGGCACCAACTCGCCTTCCATTCTATTCCCAGCTTATTATTCAATGTCACAATGCCTGCTTCGCTATTGTTGGCAATGAGACCTGCTCACGTTGTTTTATAGTTAAAATGTAAACAGAATGTAAACAACTAAAATAATATTGGAACTCTGCATTCTTCCCATTGTTTCCTATGGGGGAAATATAGGCATGTCTGTCTATTTCGCCAAATATCTCGCAATGTGTATATTTAGATTTTTTTCATGTCGGGTAAAACCGGTGTGAAATGGCTAGCTAGTTAGCGGGGTGTGCGCAAAAAGCATTTCAATAGGTGATGTCACTCACTGAGACCTGGAAGTAGTTGTTCCCCTTGCTCTGCAAGGGCCGTGGCTTTTGTGGAGCGATGGGTTACGATGCTTTGAGTATGGCTGTTGTCTATGTGTGCAGAGAGTCCCTTGTTCGAGCCCAGGTAGGGGCGAGAAGAGGGACAGAAGCAAAACTGTTACACAGGCACCATTTTATCAGGAGAATCTCCTCTTTGTAATTATGTAAGTCTGGGCAGCATGCTCGTTTGTCATCGATCGCTAGACCAGAAATAGTCAGAAGTCTTTATTTTTTCCCTACTTTTTCATTACGCAGACATGAGCACAGTTGACACCATAGAGGTGCGGATGTTTACTTTCTACACAAGTAGTTTTTTTATGGAATTCTAAGCATCACTCCAGTCAAAATTAGATTCCATTAACTTTTTAAGGAACAGTGTCCCGCTAGTGTGCCACCTCGACAACATCTGGTGAAATTGCAGAGTGCGAAATTCAAAATACAAACATCGTAATATTAAACATTCATAAAAATACAAGTGTCATTCACCATTCTTTAGCTTAGAATCTTGGTAATCGAACTGCTTTGTCCGATTTACAATAGGCTTTACGGTGAAAGCATAGCATTTGATTATCTGAGGACAGCACCCCACATACTTCCTGCATATAAATGTATTTCAAACCAGCACAGGCATCACAAAAATCTAAAATAGCAATAAAATAAATCACTTACCGTTGAAGATCGTCCGCTGTTTGCAATCCCAATGGTCCCAGCTACCCAATAAATGGTTGTTTTGTTCGATAAAGTCCCTCTTTATATCCCAAAAACTCAGTTTGGTTGGTGCGTTTTGTTCAGTAATCCACCCGTTCAACTCGTTCAACATACAGACAAAAGAATCCAAAAAGTTACCAATAAACTTTATCCAAACAAGTCAAACAACATTTCTAATCAATCCTCAGGTACCCTAATATGTAAATAAATTATAAAATTTAAGACGGAATGTAGTATGTTCAATACCGGAGATAAATAACAAAGAGCGTGCCCTCAGTCACGCGCGCCACAGGACTACAGACTCAAGAAGGAACCCAATAATAAACTACAGCTACTTCAAAGAACAAGCCTGAAACCTTGTCTAAAGACTGTTGACATCCAGTGGAAGCCATAGGTACTGCAATCTGGGAGCTATTATTTTCATTGTGCAATAGGAAACCATACCAACTGCATGGGAGCTCAAAAAAGCAATTTTTCCGGATGGATTTTCCTCTGGTTTTTGCCTGCCATATCAGTTATGTTATACTCACAGACATATTTTAACAGTTTTAGAAACTTCAAAGTGTTTTCTATCAAATACAACTAATTATATGCATATCCTAGCTTCTGGGCCTGAGTAACAGACATTTTACTTTGGGCACGCCAGACTCTCCAAACTTCCGAACACTGCCCCCTAGCCCGGAGAGGTTAATTTGCTAAGGGCTCGCGCTAGTGTTCCAGTTTAGCCAACATTCTTAAGCCGTTTTTCAGCCTTGGGTGAATTTTGACTCGTTCTATTGTCCAGCCTATAGATAGCCAGAGCTTATTTGCGAAAGCACCCAAATGTCCATACTTTGCTCTATTCATCTTTCCCTCAATCCTGACTAGTCTCCCAGTCCTTGCTGCTGAAAAACATCCCCACAGCATGATTCTGCCAACACCATGCTTCACAGTAGGGATGGTGCCAGGTTTCCTCAAGACCCGACACTTTGCATTCAGGCCAAATAGTTCAATCTTGGTTTCATCAGAACAGAGAATATTTTTTCTCATGGTCTGAAAGTCCTTTAGGTGCACTTTGGCAAACTTCAAGCGGGCTGTCATGTGCCTTTTACTGAGGAGTTGCTTCCATCTGGCCACTCTATCGTAAAGGCCTGATTGGTGGAGTGCTGCAGAGATGGTTGTCCTTCTGGAAATTTCTCCCATCTCCACAGAGGAACTCTGGAGCTCTGTCTGAGTGACCATCAGGTTTTTGGTAACCTCCCTGACAAGGCCCTTCTCACCTGATTGCTCAGGTTGGCCAGGAGGCCAGCACTACGAAGAGTCTTGATGGTTCCTAACTTCTTCCATTTCAGAATGAAGGAGGCCATTGTGTTCTTGGGGACCTTAAATGCTGCAGACATTTTTTGGTCTCGGAGCTCTATGGACAATTCCTTTGACCTCATGGCTTGGTTTTTGCTCTGACATGCACTGTCAACTATGGGACCTGATATAGACAGGTGTGTGCCTTTGCAAATCATGGCCAATCAATTGAATTTACCACAGGTGGAATCCAATCAAGTTGTAGAAACATCTCAAGGATTATCAATGGAAACAGGATGCACCTGAGCTCAATTTCGAGTCTCATAGAAAAGCGTCTGAATACTTATATAATAAGGTATCTGTTATTTATGTTTAATACATTTGCAAACATTTCTAAAAACATGAGGATTTGTTTTTATTTAATTTTATTTAGCAGAAAGCTAACACGTAACAAAATGTGGAAAAAGTAAAGGGGTCTGAATACTTTCCAAAATGTACAGTAGAATCTTTTTACAATTCTCATCTAACCAACATTGTATACTGTAGGTTATTCCAAGTTTACGTTTGGCCTTTGTAAAATGTACATTTAAACAGCGCATTCAATCCAAATGTTTTGCCCCCATTCTATTGATTTCAACGTATAATGATAAGAGTGATTAACAAACAATTGTTACACTACGCTTACTGTGTTGGCGACTAACTTCAATCATAATGCAACACTTAAAAATTTTGCTATTCTCTGACTCTGTGTGGTTTTTGAGCTGTGCTAGTTTTAACAGGACGTGCAACCTGATTTTCCCTCTCTTGCTCTACTGATATCAACATGATATCGATAGGAGATATTGACAAAACAGTGTTGCATTTCTCTTTGTAGCAAAATCCAACACTGAAATGTAGCTGTTTTACAAATATAAACTGAATTTTCAACATTAATTTCTAATGGTATTGTACTTAATCAGGTAAAAACTGCTGAATGAGTCCAAAAACATGCTGCGATTGATTTATTTTGATGATATACCAGAAATGACCAAATCGGGTTTGCCCTGCCTAACAATAGTGTATGTATGATGCTGTAAAGACTATTATAATGATAGTCATGTGAACTGGTTGTTTGTGGAATGATGTACAGAAAGACAAATTAGACATTTTGAACTTACAATTGGGAATGTACTAGGGTATTCTATAATGATGCACTCCCATTTGTGCTTGGGTGAGTGCCAATAATAACACTTGTACAGTGGATTCAAACTTTCATAATGAAGAATCATTTTCTCATCCATATATTTAGGATGTACATGATATCAATTTGAATTGCACAACTGATTCAATGAAGCATTGGATCAGATCTACCTTACCTGCAGTGGAGGTCGTGCCATTTAAGATGAGGGAGGACGATTATTTGTATTTTTTATGAACATGGCCTTATTTCCATTACAGCATATTGGACGACCGTCATTCATATTCCATTCACCTAGCTCAATGTAACATCGATAGGTTTAGGCTACTACATGATACTCAAATTTTCCCTATACCCATCATGAGGTTGGTACAACCTAGCCTACAAATAAATGTTTACAACGTAGGTGCACAGGTCGAGAGAAATTTCAGTAATCAATGTGACAGTGAGTGACACATTCAATACCGCCTTGCACACTCTTGCCTGCATCTAGCTGACCTAGGTTGTAATCATTAGTCCAACAGTTGCAAACAAGTATTTCTAATGGAGAAATTCAGGTATGTTTATCCCCGTTTCTTTCCGTTTGCTTCCATTTAAGAAAAAAAAATTCAAACAGAATTGGTGGAATGAATACACCCCTGATCACACAGAAACAGGACTAGCAGCCACATAGCTTATAGGGTGTGTTCATAAATCCACTCTGGAGTGCCAGAGTGCGCTTAGAGTGCACTCTGGACGTTTGTAAAGTCAGAGCGTTGTCTGATTGTCCAATTGCAAATTCAGAGTGTTTCGCTGTCGGAGTGTTCAGAGAGCATACTGGACGCTCTGTCCGAGGAGTAGGGTTGATCCGAGCATTCTGACATCACAACGGCAGTCAAGCACCCAAGCCAACTGGCTAAAGTTGGCTAGCTTGCTAGCTACTTCCAGACACAAACAAGAAAACACCACACTCTGACCATCTTACTCGCGCTATCAGAGCTGGTTAGGCTGTTTTCATGTTCATCTAGAGCATTGGTAGCTGTAACTGTGCTGCTGGCAACAATTTAAAACTTTTTTTTACTGATGTTTACTGACACCGGTCATATTCAATTGGTGTTGCGCGTTCGTGAATTAATCAATTATTCTGCGGTGTGGCACACTCAGACTAGAGTGCTCTGAAATCAGAGTACATAGCCAGAGTGAATTTACTAAAGCAACCATAAATCACTTTGCTCGTTGTATCTATAATTCCTTCTCGCATCTATGCTCTCTCCTCCTCTCACCTTTTCCCTTTCATTGTGGAAACACAACAGCAATACAACAGCTGTCTGTGACCAGGCAAAAACCCTTTACAAATCAAACTTTCATATCCTGACCGCTAACCGCTACACACAGCCTACATTGTTTTCACTATATTAAGGTCGTAGTCAACATAGCTACTAGAACTAACGCATTAGTGAACCCACTACAATCATGCTGAACAGTGTACAGCAAGCAGTTTAGCAGTTAACACCAGCAGGCACCGTTGGCAATAAAAAGAAAAACAGAAAAGCTTACCTTGACTTGGAAGAGTTCCTGTGTTGGATATTCATAGCCAACTAGCTAGCATAGCATCCCTCTCTTTTTGAACCAGGTGTTTGAGTAGGCTAAACTAGCTAGCTGCATTTGCTAGCTAAGTAAGTGAAAGTGAATTTTTTTTAAGATATACTATGAAATATAGCTCTGTCTCTCATTCTCTCTCTCGCTTTTCCTTAATTTTGGAATACATATTTGTCTTTCTCTCTCTTTGAGTCAACTAGTCACCACATTTTATGCACTGCAGTGCTTGCTAGCCGTAGCTGGTTGTTTCATTCTCTGATTCATTCTCTGATCCTTTGATTGGGTGGACAACATGTCAGTTCATGCTGCAAGAGTTCAGATAGGTTGTTTATGGAAGAGTATGACAACCGTAAGCCTCCTAGGTTGTGCATTGAAGTCAATACAAAACCTACACAGACTAGGACAGAATCTAGCTGTCCTCTGGCTATAACATGGTGCTATCCTACAGAGTGCTGCTGAGGCTATTGTAGACCTTAATTGCAAAACAGTGTGTTTTAATTTAGTATAGTTTTATCTAAAAACAATAACTTTTTTAATATTTCACTATTTCAAAAAATCTGAAATTCACTGAGGTCTTCCCCTTCCTCCTCTAAGGAGCCTCCACTGCTTGCCTGAAACACAATTATATATGCCATTTAGCAGATGCTTTTATCAAAAGCAATTTACAGTCGGTGGCTCCGGGAATCGAGCCCACAACCCTGGAGGTGTAAGCACCATGCTACACACAACAGATAAAGGGAACTGTTATAGAAATTTTGTTCTCAATGTTCATAAACTGAACTTCAATTAAACAAACTCTGTCTGTTACCCAGTATTTGTAAGATACTGGTTGAAATGAGACAAACAGAGGCCCAATCTATAATGGTCAAATGTGGATTATTTATTCATGGGAGAGCTCTGAGCTCTAAAAGGTGTACACAGTCTTTTATATGGTACAATGTTGAAATACAAAATTCCCACCACTTCCCACAGTACCCATTCACGCCTTATCACAATCTTTGCACATAAGTCAAACTTGGGCGGTTCTGTTATCTATTCCTCCTGTCTTCAAGGGCAGGGGCCTCTCGCATGTGTCTGGTAGAATCAAATAATTCTTTGTTCTCCCAGACACCCCCTAAATGAAGTCATACCAGCTTGTTCCACACAAAGTTAATATCTAGACACACACACATTAATTGGACTACCATTTGTCTTGTAACTCTATCTCTATTGCATACATTTTCAGAATGGAATGTTCTTAGTATTAAGTACAAACATTTAGTCATCAAAACATAAAATCTATAACAGGAACCCAATGGCAAAAAATAAAGCCTGAGTAAAAGCTGCATTTGTGAATTTGCCTCACAAAACAGATGGTAAAAATGGTCATAGGACATTCTTCCTTTACTTCCTTAGACAGCTTCACGAACTATTAGCATTTCACACCCAAATGAAAAGGAATCGTAAGTGATATTGAAGTTTTGGAGAAAGTGAATGGTCTACGATTTGTTAAAGTATCATGCAGAAAGTAGAGGGGATATCATGTTTATGAGGTCATATTGTTTACATAGACATTTATAAGAATGTGACATTTGGGTCGTTTATTTCATGCCTTCAAAGCTCATTCCTGTGGTGTAGTCGTATGGATTCATAGTCATGTATTAAAATGAATGGCAATGTACATTTCTCATTGGTTTAATTTTTATGTGGTAAATAATCTAGGGCACTTGGCCTTTGTTCCAGGTATTCTTGCATTGCAGTCTGATGGAAACCAATCCAGTCCAGACTGAGTACTGCTTCACAGCTTTGTTTTCTCCATATCAATCTTACCAGAGCGTGGAGTATTGAAAATGTGTTAAATTAGTGCCTGTGAAGTAAAGTGCAACACTTTTTTGGGAAAATTACAGAAGCTATTCAATGAAACACTTGTATCAAGTTTTCGAGACTCAATTAACCTATTTAATCCCATCAGTCACAATAGTGACCGTAAAAAACGTTTCCAGTTATAAGGCCCCAAAAAATGTCCTGAATGATATATCAATGCATTTCCAGCAAATATTGAAATAATAAAGGGTCTCAATGAAATTTGTGCAGTGTCACATGTTTATTGTAAATTGTCACATGACCAGAGCTGTTTACTTCCTGGTTGACAGCCTTTGCTATGAAGCCCCTAAATAAGATTTGGTGCAACCAATTACCTACAGTGAGGGAAAAAAGTATTTGATCCCCTGCTGATTTTGTACGTTTACCCACTGAGAAAGAAATTATCAGTCTTTAATTTTAATGGTAGGTTTATTTGAACAGTGAGAGACAGAATAACAACAAACAAATCCAGAAAAACGTTATAAATTGATTTGCATTTTAATGAGGGAAATAAGTATTTGACCCCCTCTCAATCAGAAAGATTTCTGGCTCCCAGGTGTCTTTTGTACAGGTAACGAGCTGAGATTAGGAGCACACTCTTAAAGGGAGTGCTCCTAATCTCAGTTTGTTACCTGTATAAATGACACCTGTCCACAGAAGCAATCAATCAATCAGATTCCAAACTCTCCACCATGGCCAAGACCAAAGAGCTCTCCAAGGATGTCAGGGACAAGATTGTANACACAAGGCTGGAATGGGCTACAAGACCATCGCCAAGCAGCTTGGTGAGAAGGTGACAACAGTTGGTGCGATTATTCGCAAATGGAAGAAACACAAAAGAACTGTCAATCTCCCTCGGCCTGGGACTCCATGCAAGATCTCACCTCGTGGAGTTGCAATGATCATGAGAACGGTGAGGAATCAGCCCAGAACTACACGGGAGGATCTTGTCAATGATCTCAAGGCAGCTGGGATCATAGTCACCAAGAAAACAATTGGTAACACACTACGCCGTGAAGGACTGAAATCCTGCAGCACCCGCAAGGTCCCCCTGCTCAAGAAAGCACATATACATGCCCGTCTGAAGTTTGCCAATGAACATCTGAATGATTCAGAGGACATTTGGGTGAAAGTGTTGTGGTCAGATGAGACCAAAATGGAGCTCTTTGGCATCAACTCAACTCGCAGTGTTTGGAGGAGGAGGAATGCTGCCTATGACCCCAAGAACACAATCCCCACCGTCAAACACGGAGGTGGAAATGCTTTGGGGGTGTTTTTCTGCTAAGGGGACAGGACAACTTCACCTCATCAACGGGACGATGGACGGGGCCATGTACCATCAAATCTTGGGTGAGAACCTCCTTCCCTCAGGAAGGATGGGTATTCCAGCATGACAATGACCCAAAACACACGGCCCAGGCAACAAAGGAGTGGCACAGTGAAGCATGGTGGTGGCAGCATAATGCTGTGGGGATGTTTTTCATCAGCAGGGACTGAGAAACTGGTCAGAATTGAAAGAATGATGGATGGCGCTAAATACAGGGAAATTCTTGAGGGAAACCTGTTTCAGTCTTCCAGAGATTTGAGACTGGGACGGTGTTAACTTCTTAGGGAGCGGCTCCCAAGGTGACGGTTTTGGAGAGTCTGGCATGCCCAAAGTAAAATGCCTCCCACTCAGGCCCAGAAAATAGGATATGCACATAATTAGTACTATTGGATAGGAAACACTCTGAAGTTTCTAAAAGTGTTAAAATATTGTCTGTGAGTATAACAGAACGGATATAGCAGGCGAAAACCCGAGGAATTTCCGTCCTGGAAAAAGTGTATTTGACACATTTTGAACCCCTCCCTATTGAAAAAGTTATATATAGGAGTAAGATTGCAGTACCTATTGCTTCCACTGGATGTCAACAGTCTCTAGACAGTGTTTGATGATAGAATGCTCTGGATGGTAATAGAAGAAGAATTTCGAACTGGTCACCAGATGTAAACAGAAGAAGATGCGCGTTCACGAGCTCGCGCGCGCTGTGTTTTTTTCCTTTCCTATCGTCCAGTTCATAATCCGGTTGAAATTTTATAGTAAATATACATAAAAGTGTTCCTAAGGATACATTATCAATGATGTTTGATTGTTCTTGGACAAGTGTATAGGTATAGGTTTAACGAGTTCTCTTCACGGTTCAATGGGCGTGTGGACGCTGTATTTTATGAACATATTGCGCCAACCAAACAGAGATTTATGGATATAATAAATGACTTTTTCTAACAAAAGAACCATTGGATGTCTTCATTGGACACTTGGGAAGCCCTCAGCAGAAGTTCTTCAAAAGGTAAGGGATTTGTTTTCGCTGTGAAATGTGATTTGGTTTATGCTAATGCAGAAATATTGGAGGTGCTACCCTCAAACAATCAAATGTTGTGCTTTCACCGTAAAGCCTTTTTGAAATCTGACAACGCTGTGATATTGCCAAGAGGCAGAGCTTTTGATGACTATGCAACACTTGTATATTGATGAATGTTTAATAATTTAACTTTTGGATTTTGAATTTGGCGCCTTCCATTTCACCGGGTAGTGTCGGGAGTGGAGCGCCCCACCACTCCCTAAGTAGTTAACCTTCCAGCAGGACAATGACTCTAAGCATGCTCTAAGCATACTGCTAAAGCAACACTTGAGTGGTTTTTAAGGGGAAACATTTAAATGTCTTGGAATGGCCTAGTCAAAGCCCAAACCTCAATCCAATTGAAAATCCAATTGTGGTATGACTTAAAGATTGCTGTACACCAGCAGAACCCATCCAACTTGAGCAGTTTTGACTTGTTGAATGGGCAAAAATCCAAGTGGCTAGATGTGTCAAGCTTATAGAGACATACCCCAAGAGACTTGCAGCTGTAATTGCTGCAAAAGTTGACTCTGCAAAGTATTGACTTTGGGGGGGTGAATAGTTATGCACGCTCAAGTTTTAATTTTTTTTGTTGTATTATTTCTTGTTTGTTTCACAAAAAACAAATTGCATCTTCAAAGTGGTAGGCATGTTGTGTAAATCAAATGATATACAAACCCCCCCAAAATACATTTTAATTCCAGGTTGTAAGGCAACAAAATCGGAAAAACGCCAAGGGGGGTGAATACTTTCGCAAACCACTGTACATATGAGATGAGTAATGTAAGATTTGTAAACATTAAAAAAGTGACTAGTGAACCATTTATTAAAGTGGCCAATGATTGAGTCTGTATGTAGGCAGCAGCCTCTATTTTAAGGATGGCTGTTTAACAGTCTGATGGCCTTGAGATAGACGCTGTTTTTCAGTCTCCCGGTCCCAGCTTTGATGCACCTGTACTCTCCTTTTGGATGGTAGCGGGGTGAACAGGCAGTGGCTTGGGTGGTTGTTGTCCTTGATGATCTTTTTGACCTTCCTGTGACATCGGGTGTCTTTGTCTTATTATTATTATAATCATTATTATCATTCTTTTATAAATCCTTAGCCCTTTTCTGAAGTTGTAGAAAGTCCATTGTTCCCCACTGTGGTTGAGGTAGTAATAATTTTTTGACTGGCACTATTTTCCATCAGCATGCATTTTTTCACTATTCTGAATGTCTAAAGAATCCATATGTTCTGAAATATGAACACAGAAATACCTGACATCTTATTATGGTGCTGACTTGACCAATTTACAATCAAACCCGGTGTTGGACCCCTTGTCCACTTCCCGGTCTCGGTCTTGACTTGGTCCCCCCCCCCCTCCCCAACAGTCTAGGTCTTGACTCTGACTTGATTTTCTCCAGTCTTGGTCTTGAATAGGTCTCGCTTTAGTTGGTCTCGAACACAACGTGTGTGTGTGTGCGTGAGTGAGTGCATGTGTGATAAGGAGCAGAGAATCAGAGCAGTCGGTCAGTCCAGTTCGTGTTCAGAAGTCTGATGGCTTGTAGATAGAAACTGTCTCTGAGTCTGTTGGCATCAGACCTCATGCAGCTCAAGGCTGGGGTGTGTGGGGTCCTTGATGATGCTCCAGGCCTTCCTCAGGCACCGTTTCGAGTTGATGTCCTAGATGGGTTGGAGCAAGGGTCATCTTCATCATCCGCTGGAGGGCCTTGCGGTTGTGGAAGGAGCAATTCCTGTACCAGGCCGTCAGGCAGCCAGTCAGGATGCTCTGGATCGTGCAGCGGTAGGAATTGGAGAGGACCCGGGGTGGCATGCCGAATTTCTCCAGCCATTTTAAGAAGTAGAGATGCTGTTGCGCCCTCTTGAGAAGTGATGGAGTTGTTTGTCCATGACAAATCCTCAGTAATGTGGACGCTGAGGAACTTAAAACTGCTGACTATCTCTACTGCAGTCCCGTTGATGTGGATCAGGGGATGTTCCCTCCTCTGCTTCCTGAAGTCAACAATCAACTATTTTGTTTTGCTGACATTGAGGGAGAGGTTGTTGTCCTGGCACCACAGTGCCAGTTCACTTACCTCCTCCCTATAGGCTAACTTGTTGTTGTTGGTTATCAGGCCTACAACCGTGGTGTCGTCAGCAAACATGATGATGGAGTTGGTGTCGTGCAAAGTCCCACAGTCATGTGTGAACAGGGAGTACAGCAGAGGGCTGAGGACATACCCCTGGGGGGCCCTGTGTTAAGAGTAAGTGTGGAGCATCGCTTCCCAGGACATACCCCTGGGAAGCGAGCATGGAAGCGAGCATGGAATGTTTTAAACTCATCTGGGAGGGAGGGTTAGGTGGGCACCACGTAGATGATTTGCCTTTGTAGTCCGTTATAGTCTGTAGTCCTTGCCACATGCGTTGCGAGTCTGAATTGTCGAACACCAGTTAAAGTTTGAGTCTGTATTGTCTTTTTGCGTCCCTAATGGATTTGCAGAGCTCGTACCTGCTTGCCTTGTACGCGTTGCGCACCACCGAGTCATGAGGGTTTGTTCTGCTGACATTGAACTCTGCAGTACTACGGACTCTAAGCATGATATGGCTATCTACGTTCATTCAGGGGTTTTGGTTGGGATATGTCCAGATTGTTATTGTAGGTACAACATCATCAACACATTTCCTAATGAAGCCTGTGACTGATGATGTATATTCCTCAATTTTGATGGATGTCCTGGGTGGATGAATCTTTGAACATATTCCAATCAGTATTCTCAAGTGATGAGGGAGGAAGAGGCCACGAGGCATGCAGTCTGATGGAAAAACTCAGCTCATCTTGGCAGATAAATTTAACATGAAGGCTAGACAGGGTAAACAGGTAATTTATAACTGAAGTTGGCCCCTAAAGTGGCAGGACACATATATATGTAGAAGACTCATACACTAAGTGCTGCATTTGTCATCCCAATGTTCTGCTAACCTTATTGAGGCTTCTTGTTGTGAAGCAGGGGCCATGTGAGTGTTGTAGCGTTGTAGCGTGGTAGGTGAGATTCAGAGATGAGACGAGGAGTTATCAGTAAACAGGACAGAGAACACGGCAGCATGTTCTGCTGCAGCCTTTCATGCTCTAAGGGGGAGACATGCACTGGTATGATGCCAAAGTGGAACTTTGCAAGTAATTAAGAAACTACAACAGGCACAGATGCCTACCACAAACCATTTTAGCCAAATTGGGGCTGACTACAGTACTGCATCTGCAATAGCTTCTAGAAGATAATACTGTGAGTGAGTAAGTGTGAATCCCAAATGGTACCCTATTGATGCTCTGGTCAAAAGTAGTGCACTATATAGGGAATAGGATGCCAACTCCTAAGACTGCATGGAAACAGTTCAAGGTGCATGGCGCTAGCAGGGAATTAGCCATGTTGTATGTTCTCAGGCTCAGCATTTATTAACACAGCTGGCTGGCTGTAACCTTGTCCTGGCTTACTCTCTGCTTCTCTGTGCACTACATAGTGCACTACATAGGGAATAGGGTGCCTTTTCGAATGCAGACTGAGGAGTTACTTGCCACTTCAGACTGAAGTGATGAAGTGAGGAAGCAAGGGTCCCTGGTTACCTCTGAGATCGGCGGTGTCTAAACATGTGGTGAACCCAAGACCAGTCATGTTATATTAACGCCATGCCACATGGTTATAGCCCCTCAATACCTTCGTTTCTTTTGCTGAAAGCACTGTTCTCCCTCAACACAAATTATTTTCTGGATGAATAGCATTATTGAGCGAAAGGGATGTTGGGTAATATAACACGTGTCACGGCTTCAGCCGAAGTTGGTCCCTCTCCTTGCTCAGGTGGCTTTCGGCGGTCGAAGTCACCGGTCTTCTAGCTACCGCCGATCTACTTTTCATTTTCTGTTTTTTTGTCTTCATTATACACACCTGGTTTCTATCCCATAATTACATGTTCCATATTTAACCCTCTGTTCCCCTCATGTTTTTGTGCATGATTGTTTGTGTTTCTTTGTTTCCGTGTTTTCGAGTGGTTGGTTTTTCCCCCACTTATGTATTTTTGGAAATATTGAGTAAAGCATTTGAAAACTCATATTCGTTGTCCTGCACCTGACTCTGCCTTACCGGCATCACGGAGAACTTTGACAGAATCACGCACCACCCATGGAGTCAGCAGGATCACCCAGCCCTCCTCTACAAGTCGAGGAGCGCCTTCAGAAGCATGCGACAATGTTGCAGACTCTTGGCACAGCCATGGATAGCGTGCTGCAGAGCATGGAGCGATGGGAGAGAGGAGGATTTTCAGCGCCTCTACCATCAACAAAACCTCCCACTACATAACCCACACAACTGTCCACCCCTCCTACACCTGGTCCCAGTGGGATTCGGCTAGCGCTCCCAAGGGAGTATGATGAGACGGCTGCCGGGTGTCAGGGGTTCCTACTCCAGATGGAGCTCTACCTGGCGACCGTTCACCCGGCTCCTTTGGGACGCGAGTGCGTGTCCGCCCTCGTCTCCTGTCTATCCGGGAAAGCCCTGGAGTGGGCCAACGCCATATGGGGAGAGGAAGGAGCGGTGTTGGTTCCACTACTAGGAGTTCACCTGCCGTTTCCGGGCAGTATTCGATCATCCACCTGAGGGTAGAGCGGCGGGTGAATGCTTGTTCCACCTGAGACAGGGGACGAGGAGCACACAGGACTTTGCGCTGGAGTTCCGAACTCTGGCCGCCGGCGCGGGATGGAGTGACATGGCCCTGATCGACCAATATAGATGCAGTCTGCACGAGGACGTCCGACGGGAGCTAACATGCAGAGACACCACCCTTTCTTTTGACCAGCTGGTGGACATGTCAATCAGGCTGGATAACCTGCTGGCCACCCGTGAGCGTCTGGATCGGGACAAGTCATTTCCATCCCCCAACACCTCTGCTCCGACGCCTATGGAGCTAGGAGGTACTGAGTTTAGGGAGGTCGGAGGAGGGGCTATTCCCTGCACTCTCTGTGGCCACAGAGGGCACACAGCTGGTCGGTGCAGGGGGGGTTCCTCAGGGAGTCGAGGCAGCAGGCAGGGCGCTATCGGGTCACCCCAGGTGAGTAGGCATCAGGCTCCCTGTTGCTCACATGTTTGTTTGTTAATTTTCCAGATTTTTTCCCCGCATTCCCAGCATAAGGCGCTAGTCGATTCAGGCGCAGCTGGGAATTTTATTGATCGTTCATTTGTTCATAGTTTAGGGATTCCTATTATTCCTGTTGATATGCCCTTCTCTGTGCAAGCCTTAGCTAGTTGACCATTAAGCTCAGGGCTGATTAGGGAGGCTACCGCATGGTGACGCAGGAGGGTCATGAGGAGAGAATCAGTTTATACCTCATTGATTCTCCTGCGTTTCCCGTGGTATTGGGCCTACCCTGGTTGGCCTATCATAATCCCATTATTTCGTGGCAACAGAGGGCTCTCAAGGGATGGTCACGAGAGTGCTCGGGGAGGTGTGTAGGTGTTTCCATCGGTGCGACTACGGTGGAAAATCCAGACCAGGTCTCTACCGTGCACATCCCCTCTGAATATGCCGATTTGGCTCTCGCCTTCTGTAAAAAGAAGGCGACTCAATTACCACCCCATCGACGGGGGGATTGTGCGATAGATCTCCTGGTAGACGCAGCACTTCCCAGGAGTCACAAGTATCCTCTGTCACAGGAGGAGACGGAGGCTATGGAAACATATGTCACCAAATCTCTTTGGCAGGGATACATTCGGCCCTCCACTTCACCTGCCTCCTCGAGTTTCTTTTTTGTGAAGAAGAAGGATGGAGATCTGCGCCTGTGTATTGACTATCGAGGTCAGATCACTGTGAGGTACAGCTACCCGCTGCCTCTCATAGCCAGTGCGATTGAGCCAATGCACGGGGCGCGCTTCTTCACAAAATTGGATCTCAGGAGCGCATACAATCTGGTGCGTATCCGGGAGGGGGACGAGTGGAAGATGGCATTTAGTACCACCTCAGGGCACTATGAGTACCTCGTCATGCCGTATGGGTTAATGAATGCTCCATCAGTTTTCCAGGCATTTGTAGACGAGATTTTCCGGGACTTGCTCGGGCAGGGTGTAGTGGTGTATATCGACGACATTCTGATTTACTCCGCTACACGCGCCGAGCATATGTCCCTGGTGCGCAAGGTGCTTGGTCGACTGTTGGAGCATGACCTATACGTCAAGGCTGAGAAATGTCTGTTCTTCTAACAATCCATCTCCTTCCTATGGTACCGCATTTCCACATCAGGGGTGGAGATGGAGAGTGACCACCACGGTAAAGGAAGTGCAGTGGTTCTTAGGGTTTGCCAACTACTACTGGAGGTTTATCCGGGGCTTTGGTCAGGTGGCGGCTCCCATTACCTCACTGCTGAAGGGGGAACCGGTGCGACTACAGTGGTCAGCTGAGGCGGACAGGGTTTTAGGTCACCTGAAGGCTCTGTTTACCTCGGCTCCCGTGCTGGCTCATCCGGATCCCTCTTTGGCATTTATCGTGGAGGTGGATGTGTCCGAGGCTGGGATAGGAGCTGTGCTGTTGCAGCGCTCGGGTACACCACCTAAACTCCGCCCCTGTGCCTTCTTTTCGAAGAAGCTTAGCTCGGCGCAACGCAACTATGATGTGGGGGACCGGGAGCTGTTGGCTGTCGTCAGGGCTCTGAAGGTGTGGAGACATTGGCTTGAGGGGGCTAAACACCCTTTTCTCATCTGGACCGACCACCGCAATCTGGAGTACATCCGGGCGGCGAGGAGACTGAACCCTCACCAGGCAAGGTGGGCCATGTTTTTCACCCATTTTGTTTTCACCCTATCTAACAGACCAGGTTCCCAGAACACTAAGGCAGACGCACTGTCCCGGATGTTTGACACATAGATCCCACACCCATACTTCCGGCCTCTTGCCTGGTGGCACCGGTGGTGTGGGAGTTGGACGCGGACATAGAGTGGGCGATACGTACAGAGCCCACTCCACCTCAGTGTCCAGCTGGGCTTATGTACGTTCCGTCTGCTGTCCGCGACCGTCTGATCTATTTGGCCCACATGTTACCCTCCTCTGGTCATCCTGGCATCGGTCGGACGATGCGTTGTCTTAGTGGGAAGTACCGGTTATGTTTCCTCCTGCTCGGTGTGCGCTCAGAGGGAAGTTACAACCCCTACGCGTTCCACAGCAGCCTTGGTCACACCTGTGGATTTTTTGATGGATCTTCCGCCGTCACAGGGTAACACCAGGATCCTGGTCGTTGTGGGTCGGTTTTCTAAGTCCTGCCGCCTCCTTCCTTTGCCCGGTCTCCCTACGGCCCTACAGACTGAGGAGGCCCTGTTCACCCATGTCTTCCGGCATTACGGGGTGCCTGAGGATATAGTTTCTGATCGAGGTCCCCAATTCACGTCCAGGGTTTGGAGGGCGTTTATGGAACGTCTGGGGGTCTCGGTCAGCCGGACCTCAGGTTTTCACCCAGAGAGTAACGGGCAGGTGGAAAGAGTTAACCAGGATGTGGGTAGGTTTCTGCGGTCCTATTGCCAGGACCGGACGGGGGAGTGGGCAGTTTTCATCCCCTGGGCAGAGATGGCCCAAAATTCACTCCGCCACTCCTCCACTGGTCTCTCCCCTTTCCAGTGCATACTGGGATACCAGCCGGTTCTGGCACCGTGGCATCAGAGCCAGATCGAGGCTCCTGCAGTGGATGAATGGTTTAGGCGCTCGGAGGAGACCTGGGAGGCCGCCCATGTGCAACTACAACGAGCCGTGAGGCGGCAGAAGGCGAGCGCCGACCGCCACCACAGTGAGGCCCCGGTATTCGCACCAGGGGACAGGGTCTGGCTCTCGACCCGAAACCTGCCCCTCCGCCTGCCCTGCCGGAAGCTGGGTCCACGGTATTTGTGGCCCTTTAAAGTCCTGAGGAGATTGAACGAAGTATGTTATAAGTTACAGCTTCCCCCAGATTACCGTATTAACTCCTCGTTCCATATGTCTCTCCTCAGGCCGGTGGTGGCTGGTCCACTCCAGGAGTCTGAGGTACGGGAGGTTCCTCCGCCTCCTCTGGACATCGAGGGGGTCCTGGCGTATACTGTTCGAGCCATTATGCACTCTAGACATTTGGCAGGGGGCCTCCAGTACCTCGTGGAGTGGGAGGGGTACGGTCCGGAGGAGAGATGCTGGGTGCCGGTGAGAGACATCCTAGACCCTTCGTTGCTGCTGGAGTTTCACCGTCTCCACCCGGATCGCCCTGTGCCTCGTCCTCCGGGTCGTCCCCCAGGCCGGTGTCGGCGCGCGTCAAGGGGGGGTACTGTCACGACTTCAGCCGAAGTTGGTCCCTCTCCTTGCTCGGGTGGCTTCTAGCTACCGCCGATCTACTTTTCATTTCTGTTTTTTTGACTTCATTATACAGTCGTGGCCAAAGGTTTTGAGAATGACACAAATCTTAATTTTTACAACTGCTGCCTCAGTTTGTATGATGGCAATTTGCATATAATCCAGAATGTCATGAAGAGTGATCAGATGAATTGCAAAGTCCCTCTTTGCCATGCAAATGAACTGAATCCCCAAAAAACATTTCCACTGCATTTCAGCCCTGCCACAAAAGGACCAGCTGACTTCATGTCAGTGATTCTCTCGTTAACACAGGTGTCAGTGTTGACGAGGACAAGGCTGGAGATCACTCTGTCATGCTGATTGAGTTTGAATAACAGACTGGAAGCTTCAAAAGGAGTGTGGTGCTTGGAATCATTGTTCTTCCTCTGTCAACCATGGTTTCCTGCAAGGAAACACATGCCGTCATCATTGCTTTGCACAGAAAGGGCTTCACAGGCAAGGATATTGCTGCCAGTAAGATTGCACCTAAATCAACCCTTTATCGGATCATCAAGAACTTCAAGGAAAGCGGTTCAATTGTTGTGAAGAAGGCTTCAGGGCGCCCAAGAAAGTCCAGCAAGCGCCAGGACCGTCTCCTAAAGTTGATTCAGCTGCGGGATCGGGACACCACCAGTACAGAGCTTGCTCAGGAATGGCAGCAGACAGGTGTGAGTGCATCTGCACGCACAGTGAGGCAAATACTTTTGGAGGATGGCCTGGTGTCAAGAAGGGCAGAAAAGAAGCCACTTCTCTCCAGGAAAAACATCAGGGACAGACTGATATTCTGCAAAAGGTACAGGTGGTACTCACACACACACACACACACACACACACACACACACACACACACACACACACACAGAGACATTCAGTTTCTTAGCCTCACCCTTGTGAAGTCAGTGTTATCAGTGTTATGCATTCTATAAAATATTTTTGTTAGATAATGTTCTGTGTTGGTTTTCTCCATGTATTGCTAATTTAGGACCCCCTGACACACCCCAGTCAACCTGGCTCTGATGATTTAGACCGTGATGATGCCCCTGAGATGGTTAGTGTAAGGTGCACAAACACACACAACTCTCAGGCCATAGCAATCTATTCTACCTTTGCAGATTTATTATGCATTTCCTTCTGGCTTAAACAAATGTCTAAATATACTTTGCATCTATCTCTTTTCAGAACGAAGAAAGGATTTAACCTGGGGCATCATTAACAAAGGGGCAATGCCTTATGGAAATAATGCTCTTTGTTCTGCGTCATCACCTGACTGGAACTGCCCTGATACTTGCCTTGCTGAATTTGCTTGTTCCCAACTTGGTTCCAACATTTTTGGGTAATCCAGCCCTGACAGCTTTCTCTCATTTCTTTTGTGATGAATGCCAAAATTACTTAGGAAAGCAACCCGACGACACAAATTGCTCACATTGTGGAACGTCCTTCATCAGAGAAACAAAACATTTTTTGTTGTCAATACCTTTGAGGGACCTTCTGCGAGATACACTGGACAGCCATGGAATAGATATTTTGAGGAAAACGATGAAGGAAGAAGAATATGAAATCGAGGATGTCATGGGTGGAAAGATGTACCAGACATTACTGAAAGAGAATAGGCTATCTGCTGCTGATTTAACATTAATTTGGAACTGCCCATTTTTAACTCCTCAATTTACCATAAATGAACTGCCTTGCATCGGAAAGAAAATGTGATGGTTGCAGGACTTTGGTTTGGCCAAGAAAAACCCAGAATGGATACCTTTTTAGAACCTTTTATTGATGAATGTTGCGATTTAGCCCAAAACCCATTACTTTGGAGAGATAACAGTGGGATTCTGAAGAGGACAAAGGTCTTCTCCTTGATTTGTTCCTCAGATGCAATTCCCAGGCCTATCCTTCGTTACTGTAAGCAATTCATTTGTGAATGGTGCTTGCACCCCGGTAAAGTTGTCCCCAAAAGCAGAGGATATGTATGATCCTATCCTTACAGTCAACAACTGCAAATTGAAAGATCACACAATCAATTTAAGGATAATGTATTTCACGCTGCTCACACTCACATTCCGCAAAATGGTGTAAAGGGGTTGTCAACACTGTTTTCTTCCATTGTTCTACATTGTTACTATACTAGTACTATAGCTTACAATTGGCTCATTCATCCCCCTCTTCTCCCCTGTAACTATTCCCCAGGTCGTTGCTGTTAATGAGAACGTGTTCTCAGTCAACTTACCTGGTAAAATAAAGGTAAAATAACAAAATTATGTGTTGTGGCAGACTACATGCATTCTGTTCTCCTCTGCATAACTCGACAACTTCTGTCTCTTTGGTTGGACACGTGCAACTGTTTGAATCTATGGTACATTGGTCAACAAATTACAGAATTAGACTCTCGACTGCTAAATCTCAAGCCACCAAAGGAAATCACAAGAATATAGCGATCATTGTATATAAGAACATTTTGGAAAGTATCGGAGTGCCGTGCATTTCTTCTGTTTTATTCAATCACTGTTCTGCCTGGCATCCTTCCCGCTCCACTTCCTTACATTCAGCATGCATATTTTGTTTCAAGGATCTATTTCACAGCGTAACCTTAGATTAGCTCACATTTCTTTAGTCCTATTTATCAAGAAATTTGAAGAATTATATGGACAAGAAAATGTTTCTTTCAATTGCCATCAGCTAATCCACCTTACTGATTGTGTACTGAACTGGGGCCTCTCTGGGCAACGTCATCTTTTACATTTGAGGGTAACAATGATAGTTTGAAATCTCTTTTCCATGGGATGCAGTGTGTCCCACAACAAATTTGCCAGCTTTTCCTTCTTTGGCGAGACATTCCCAAACATCTTAGTGTTTTAGGATTTCAGATTTCGGTATATTCCTTACAAAGCTTGCAGACAGAATACTGAAAGGAGATAAAATCTCAGGCTCCCTCAAAACTCTTGGAAAATATGTACCTCTTCATCTCACAGCTTCTGTAAAACTTGCTGTAGAATAACTAATTACTGGATCTGTCCTGTCCCAACCTGTGGAGTCATATGGCTGATTCATTTATGAACAGATTGTTTATCACACAACTTACTACAAAATCTCAGAAAAAAGGGATAATACCTCAGTCGTGTTCAAAAATGGATGTTGTGCACAACTGCTGTTCTTTTTCTTTGTTAGACTGAATTGCATTTGTCAAACAAACTGCTTATGTCAACCTATTCCTATTGTTGTGGTTCAACCATATGTAATTCAAGCTGACAGTTTGTTCATCAACAATAATCTAGGCATATCATCAAATGTGTGTGAAAGTTGAGAGGTAGAGACAATAAATGCTTTTTCTTTGGAAGATATCAAGTCTTAAATGTATTTCTGTGGATGGCTGGCTTGTCCCTCTGCCAAACACTTAAGAGAGAGATTAGTTATGGGTGTTTTTTAGAGAGCTGGTTGATGTTATTGATCTGATTGATAATGAGAGCTGATTCTCATTTGCAATGGTGACCTGGCCAAGAAAAGCATCAACATACTTTAATTCAGGTCCATCCAGTGTGAGGATATGTTAGTGACGTGCAGCTCCCAGTTAAAACGCATGCATTTAGATTCACTGGAATTGAGCAATAGTTGGAGATCACAAAATGTGTGTTGTATGTCATTGAATCTGTGTGATTCTAATAGTATCACTTATCAGGGACATACATCAGTGATGCAAGGGCCATCGTGTATATATTGTATTGTACATGTGGTTAACATGTTTAGTGGAATAGATGTTTTTTTAAATAAAATTAACATTAATATAACTGGTCTGTTTTTACTAAGATGCAACATGTTTTTAATGGATTGAAAGTATCTATTAAAAGTTCACACGACTTTAAAAGTAACCTGGCTATACTGATGTTGGAATATGAAATAAATATTGGTTAGCGTTCTTTTTTTGCTTGCAGGAAATGTTTTTTCATGGATAATTTTCATCACCTCAATTATAATACTATTACAAACCCGACAGGGATAGCCTATAGGAATGCTTTCAATAACTTCAAGGGAATACTATAGAAAATAATACAGGAACACTATTTAAATTCATAAGAATACTATGGAGATACTGCATAATATTTATACTATTGAAATCTTATTGGATATTTTGAAGTTATTATAGGTAAAGAATACATACTGTAGAGACTCCTATAATCATTCTATAGTATTTTCATAGCAAAATGATATATCATAGCATACTATAAGCTATTTTAAACAACATACAGTTTCTTATAGGAATGCTACAGTGCTTTTTCATACAGGTGTGGCCCTCCAGAACCAGAGTTGGTCAATAAGAAAGCCTTTGACACAGGAAATCACTTGCTGGTGAAATGAATAGTCAAAAGTCAAAATATAGTTTCAGTACTGTAGGTATGTCATTACTGTGTTTGTCCATCTTTTGAATGCTACAAGGACATTCATAATTTGTTGAGCTCATTACTGTATTTTCATTTACATTTTAAACCAGTTATGCTTACATGCTCATAACTGTAATTTTGATAATTTTCTGAGTAACTGCAATGCCATGCTGTTGATTTATCTGTATAAATGATTAATTTAAAGGTGACTGTTGACCACTAGCGCAGTTGAAATGCACAAAATACTTCCCACCAAGATAGAATCCACCTACCCACATGTGCCACTGAGAGATAACTAAGCCCTTCTGCTTTTAAGGGCGCAGAAAATGTGTAAACCTCAAATTGCACAATACAATTTTAACAAGCATGGACTTCCTTAAAAAATGATGTAGGCATGTGTCTTAGTGCTGTGGGGTTGAGGGAAGGATTGACTGAGCTTAGTTTACATATTATGTGAACAGCACACCAGACATGGGCGGTTGACATGAATGTAATACTCTTCACCTAGTGTTACTAACCTAAAGATACACGTGGTGACATTACCTAACTACTATCTAACCACATTACTAGGACCAGTGGTTCAGAATTATTCATCCTCATTGCATCATGCCGGAGGTGGAACTGCGTTAAAGCTGTCAAATTCACAACGGCTCCCAACATTATAACTAAAGCAGACATTGCCATTGTTCACAAGTTCGAACACTGGAATTTGAGATGTAATCCACAGCTTGATTAGGCTGATAGAAATCCTCATTATTTAATTTAATGATTTTTAATTTGAGCATCATTATTTCTACATAGCCTACACTTTCTCGTTCAGAACTTCTGGGACGGTGTAGCTTCGTGACAATGATCACAAGAGCTGTTTACCGATTTGACAGCTCCGACGCAGATGCACCTTCGACACCGCCAAAACATCAGCTTTGCCGGTGTCGGCTATCGCCGGTTAACGCTTGATATGATTGAATCTAGGCCAAGATTAGAAGTTATATGGCAATGGCTTGTAGCCTGCATTCATGGAATGATTATCCATGGGTTTACTCTGGCATTGTGTCAAATAAAATGTGAGCTCATGCGTTACCAATATGTTTTTCCTTGACCTTCCCTGCTTAGCTGTGCCTATTGAATAGCCAAATAAATCAGACCCCTGGTTCACCCAGCGGGACAGCCGTTTGGAGGGACCAAGAGCACAGCTCACTCCATTACTTTGCAAATAATTTCCCAGTGTCACCTGGTCACGAAACCTCAATAGATTTCTCTGCATTTTTCTTCAACTTGATTAACTTTGCTCTTGATATGAATAGATGAATTTCCTCCCCCACCACATTAGTGAGGTTGTAATAAGAATGAATGAGAGCAGATACTGTAAGTCTGGTCCTGTGAGGTGGATTGATTGTTGAACTGGTGTCACTTCAAATGGAGACAAATGATTAGTTCTGCTAGAAGAGCTCAGGGAGCTTTCCCTCCAAGATGGTAAGTTTACCACTCTAGAAATTCTGTATTCCAAAGTGTTCTGTGTACCATTGTGCCACGTCTAATCTGTGTTACAGAGACATGTGTCCAACCATTGTCATCTGCAATGTCATGTTACATCTCAACAGTGGACAAACACTAGATGAAAGAGTATGAGTCTTGTCTGCCAGTGGAAGGCACAGCACGGCTATACTGTAGAATAATGAGCTTTCATGTTTCTATCACTGACTGCAAAAATCAACATTGAGTCCTCAAAGATTATAGGGAGTTTGGGCAGTAAGAGAAGAAAGAGTAATCTGTGCTACTTTCTATATATTTTGATGAGTTCATGAGTTTTATGACAGGGTATCAACCTTCAAGCTTTGTCCTTTTCCTTTTTTTATACATACATACAGTGAGGGAAAAAAGTATTTGATCCCCTGCTGATTTTGTCCATTTGCCCACTGACAAAGAAATGATCAGTCTATAATTTTAATGGTAGGTTTATTTGAACAGTGAGAGACAGAATAACAACAAAAAAATCCAGAAAATCTTACGTGAAAAATGTTATAATTTGATTTGCATTTTAATGAGGGAAATAAGTATTTGACCCCTCTGCAAAACATGACTTAGTACTTGGTGGCAAAACACTTGTTGGCAATCACAGAGGTCAGACGTTTCTTATAGTTGGCCACCAGGTTTGCACACATCTCAGGAGGGATTTTGTCCCACTCCTCTTTGCAGATCTTCTCCAAGTCATTAAGGTTTCGAGGCTGACGTTTGGCAACTCGAACCTTCAGCTCCCTCCACAGATTTTCTATGGGATTAAGGTCTGGAGACTAGCTAGGCCACTCCAGGACCTTAATGTGCTTCTTCTTGAGCCACTCCTTTGTTGCCTTGGCCGTGTGTTTTTGGTCATTGTCATGCTGGAATACCCATCCATGGCCCATTTTCAAACCCTGGCTGAGGGAAGGAGTTTCTAACCCAAAATTTGATGGTACATGGCCCCGTCCATCATCCCTTTGATGCGGTGAAGTTGTCCTGTCCCCTTAGCAGAAAAACACCCCCAAAGCATAATGTTTCCACCTCCATGTTTGAAGGTGGGGATGGTGTTCTTGGGGTCATAGGCAGCATTCCTCCTCCTCCAAACACGGCGAGTTGAGTTGATGCCAAAGAGCGCCATTTTGGTCTCATCTGACCACAACACTTTCACCCAGTTGTCCTCTGAATCATTCAGATGTTCATTGGCAAACTTCAGACGGGCATGTATATGTGCTTTCTTGAGCAGGGGGACCTTGCGGGCGCTGCAGGATTTCAGTCCTTCACGGCGTAGTGTGTTACCAATTGTTTTCTTGGTGACTATGGTCCCAGCTGCCTTGAGATCATTGACAAGATCCTCCCGTGTAGTTCTGGGCTGATTCCTCACCGTTCTCATGATCATTGCAACTCCACGAGGTGAGATCTTGCATGGAGCCCCAGGCCGAGTGTTTCTTCCATTTGCGAATAATCGCACCAACTGTTGTCACCTTCTCAACAAGCTGCTTGGCGATGGTCTTGTAGCCCATTCCAGCCTTGTGTAGGTCTACAATCTTGTCCCTGACATCCTTGGAGAGCTCTTTGGTCTTGGCCATGGTGGAGAGTTTGGAATCTGATTGATTGATTGCTTCTGTGGACAGGT
>QNTS01004608.1:35126-91877 GCA_003317085.1 Hucho hucho
CCCTTCTTCTTACCAGATAGATGTTTGTTTCTGTCGGCACGATGCGTGGAGAAACCATGTGGCTGTACCGACTCAGATAACGTGTCCTGAGTGAGCCATGTTTCCGTGAAGCAAAGAACGTTGCAGTCGCCGATGTCTCTCTGGAAGGCAACTCTTGCTCGTATTTCATCCACCTTGTTGTCCAGAGACTGGACATTGGCAAGTAAAATACTCGGGAGAGGTGCGCGATGTGCCCGTCTACGTAGCTTGACCAGAAGACCGCCGCGTTTCCCCCTTCTCCGGCGCTGCTGTTGTTTTGAGTCGTCGGCTGGGATCCAGTCTATTGTCACAGTTGGTGGACAAAACAGAGTATCCGCTTCGGGAAAGTCGTATTCCTGGTCGTAATGTTGGTTAGTTGATGTTGCTCTTATATCCAATAGTTCCTCCCGGTTGTATGTAATAAAACTTCATATTTCCCGGGGTAACAATGTAAGAAGTAATACATAAAAAAAAAAAATACTGCATAGTTCCCTGAGAACGTGAAGCGAGGCGGCCATCTCTGTCGGCGCCGGAAGTCACCGGATTTCACAATAGAGATATGCATCTGTTAAATTAAGGTTAATAAAATGTTTTAAAAATCTGTTGGTCACAGATACCTTAAAAAAGGTAGGGGCGTGGATCAGAAAACCAGTCATTATTTGCAGTTGCCACCATTTGCCTCATGCAGCGTGACAAAGAATTGATCAGGCTGTTGATTGTGACCTGTGGAATGTTGTCTCTCTTCTCTTCATTGGCCGTGCGAAGTTGCAGGATATTGGCGGGAACTGGAACACGCTGTCGTACACATCATTTACTTGATGCGTTTATATTTTTGTTCAGGTTATTTGAAACTATCTACATTGATCAGTCCAAAATTGCTTTTGAATTACTCTGTCATGGAAATAAATGTATTTCCTGTAACCAAGTCATTTACAGTTTCTATGCCTTTAGTTTTCCATGTAAACCAATTTATTGGTGATTTCTGAAAAGCTATCCAAAGGGTTGTGTTTTTAGGGAGTGATATTGGTTCTTGTAGAATACGTTTCATTTTCTTCCATATTGTTATAATGTTCTTAACTATGAAGTTGTTAATCTTCTTAGCTTCATCCTTTGAAAATATACACGTTAAAAAGATGATGGGGACGAGCGTGTCTTTTTCCACCAACAACACATCCCAAAAATTACGACTTATCTCATAGTCATCAACGTGACAGATACAGTTACAAGCATAGAGTGTGCTGTACGGACTTCAACTCATTCAGATGCATTCAACTTTCCAGCGGGATCCTTGTTCAAAGCAGACAAAGGTTATTGCTGCCATGAGAGTCTCTTATGCCCCGAGCATAAGAGGGGGAAGTGACCCTGAGCTGGCATACAAGAGTGTCTCCATTCAATGGGAAGAAATGGACTGTGTGATCAGTGTTAAATGTCTAATCCGGCCCTAATGGTCTTGCTGTGAACCTGCTGGAACCCTGACGTTGATGTGCTGCATATTCATGCGGACCTGCGTCCCACCATACGGACACATTAGCTCAGGCCATGCCAATGCCCTCTAATCCTCAACTCTATGCCTGATCTTTCAGGTTCACTGGAGCCCAGCTCGCATCAACAAGACATCAAAATGAATCTATATGTTAAGAAGCTGCAAGGCCCTGGGTAATTAATTAATTGCTAAGCAGCTTGAAGCTGTCAGCGAGTACGTTTAGTCTCATCAGGTTTCCTAAGTTATACAGCTTCCTCTAAGGATTACAGTAGGGACAACTGCTATAAATATTTAAAACTTATTCTAATAAACTTTTCTGCATGGAGCACCAGTGAGGACAATTGGATGAAATGAAATGCCCCACGTCAATTGATTCTTGATCTCTGCATCAGTGGAGGCTGCCGAGAGGAGGACGGGAGTCAATGGAGTGGTATCAACCACATAGAAACCACATCTTTGATGTGTTTGATACCATTCCATTGACTCAATTCCAGCCATTATTATGAGCCGTCCTCCACCCTGCAGCCTCCACTGCTCTGCATGTATGTTGATGTTACTGACAGCTCAGCTACATCGAGTGCACCAACAGACTTGTTTTTCACTCAGCAAGTTGAGGGAAAAGCAGAGAAGAGATTTGAGAACTCAACCATTTCTCCCTGATCTAAAGGACATTAAAGGCTACCTTGATTCTTCTATACAATGTTGCCATATCTTTCCATGTTTTTCAGGGACCACTGCTGGATGTATGTTTGGGCCGCAGGGTTTGAGTTCTCTTGATATCATGTACAGTATCACCCCTGTCAAATTGGCTACAGTTTGATTTGATCGGGTTGACTTAGACAAGGCTTTGCAGCACAGGCCACATTTAGATGTGCCACACATAGTTATTCTGGGCCTGGTGACTTAGATGCCCAATACATTTTCCTACACTATGTAAGGTGAACATATCGATACATAAAACACAGTAGCATCTAAAAGATTAAGATATATATATATTTTTTTTACAGCGTGTGGCATCCATTAAAAAATATGATTATTATTTGTTATGTTGATGATCAGTAAATATAAATATTTTCAAAGGCATGTCACCACACAGATATATGTGCATACACATAGAGCATTTAAAAGCCATATCTCTTCTTCATGTCTGTACTTTTATTAAAAAGTAAAAAAAATAACAGTTGACATCGTTGTCATACAATATAAGATCAAGTCCTATGTGGGCTCTCAACTCTCGCTCTCTCTTATGTTCGGTGTCTACCATCAGCCACTATAATTATGATGTTTACATGCATGCATACCAATTAAGCTACTGTAGGGCAGCACAATGGATAACAGAATGAAATTGTATCTCTACAGAGCCCACTAACTGTGTTTCATGATACAATCTTCGGCAAAATCATTCGCAAGGAGATTCCTGCAAAAATATTATTTGAAGATGTATATTTTTAACATGAGACTGTAAATCTTGACTGTAAGCTTGAAACCCCTCTCTTGCAAAGAAGACCCAAAGCGATGGGGACAATGCTGTTTGGTTAATGGGAGAGCATAATTTTTTGGGGATCATGTACAGTATGCTGTATGGCTGTCTGCAAAAAGCTTCAATTAGTGTGACATGGTATGTGAGCTTGGACATGTGAACCTCATTACTGACCAGCAGGATCATCTCCAACAATACCTTGCAACGCACTCTGACATGGCAGCCATCATCAAATAGAGAGGCAGCATGTACTGTTAGGAGATAAAAATGGGAGGGGATAAAACCGCTCTGTGTTGCGCTGGCGTTCTATTTTAATCTTTGAATGTGTCCAAAGATGTAAGTAGATAAAGTTGTAAACAGAATACAGGATCAAACATGGAACAATACAACATTTTACATATCATTTTAGACAAGAATATTCTCAGTTTTGAATGTGAGCTGTTGTTGCTACCTCGTGGCATTTCTCTCAAGACCTTTTTTCTTAAAGGGCAAGGATTTTTTCCAGCAATGATAATTTCCTGGAATGGTTGTTACCATGGTTGCGCGGGCATCCATTGCCATGTCATCAGTTTGTTTTCAATTGTCAGATGCCTTAGAGAGCCACACACACATACTGTAATATTATATTTTTTCCCTTTCAATGTATTGAGTGGGATGATACCAACCCAAACCTGTATTTAGAACATATGGTATTATTAAAATTAATAATAATAATAAGTTGTAAAAAGATCCTGTGTGTAGCTGGTGTAGAGGAGTCAGGCGCAGGACAGCAGATATGAGTAATACACGTATTTACGCAAATGTTCACAAAATACAAATATCGGACCTATTACATACAAACAATCCCTCACAAACCAACATGGGGGAACAGAGGGTTAAAAAAAGAACAAGTAATATTGGGATTGAAACCAGATGTGTAAAACAAGACATAGACAATGGAAAATTAATAATGGATCGGCGATGGCTAGAAAACCGGTGACGTCGACCTCCGAACGCAGCCCGAGCAAGGAGAGGGACCGACTTCGGTGGAAGTCGTGACATATACTTAGGTTGTAGTCATTAACTTCTTAGGGATCACTGCACAACTTGACCGTTTTGGAGAGCCTGGCGTGCCCAAAGTAAAATGCCTCCCATTCAGGCCCAGAAAATAGGATATGCACATATTTGGTACCATTGGATAGGAAACACTCTGAATTCTGTAAAACTGTTAACCATTTGTCTGTGAGTAAAACAGAACGGATATGGCAGGCAAAACCCCGAGGAATTTCTGTCCTGGAGAAAGTGGTTTTCACAGAGTGCCTCATTTGGAACCCCTCCCTCATGAAAATGCCCATAAAAGGGCATANAACCATGGATTGTCTTCGTTGGACACTTAGGATGACCTCAGCAGAAGTTCTTCAACAGGTAATTGATTTGTTTTTGCTGTGAAATGTGTTATGTGTGTGCCACGCTGGCTAATGAATTCATGGCTATGTGAAAAGTATGTGAGGTGCTGTCCTCAAACAATCAACTGTAGTGCTTTCGCCGTAAAGCCTTTTTGAAATCTGACAACGCTGTGATATTGCCAAGAAACAGAGCTTTTGATGAGTATGAAACACTTGTATATTGGTGGATTTTTAATAATTCAACTTTGGGATTTTGAATTTGGCGCTTTACATTTTACCTGGTGGTGTCGGGAGTGGGTCGCTAGCGCCCCAATGATCCCTGAGAGGTTAAAACTTGTTTTTCAACCGCGCCACAAATTTCTTGGTAACTTCTTAGGGAGCGGCTGCATAGGTGACGGTTTTGGTGAGTCTGGCGTGCCCAAAGTAAAATGCCTGCCACTCAGGCCCAGAAAATAGGATATACACATCATTAGTACTATTGGATAGGAAACACTCTGAAGTTTCTAAGAGTGTTAAAATAATGTATGTGAGTAAAACAGAACTGATATAGCAGGCAAAAACCAGAGGAAAATCCATCCGGATTTGCAGTTGACCTTATTTTCCAGGCTGCCTATTCATTTTTATTTTAACCAGGACTGAGACTGCAGTACCTATGGCTTCCACTAGATGTCAGCAGTCTATATACAAAGACTGAAAGTGATTGGAGTAAGCAAAACAGATATAGTTTTGGCAAGTCGGTTAGGCCATATACTTAACACCGTATCACAATTCCAGTGGGTCAGAAGTTTACATACACTAAGTTGACTGTGCCTTTAACTTCTCACGGAGTGGTGGGGCGCTAGCGAGTAGAAACACCATAATATTAATCAAATTAATTCAGCAAAATTTCTTAAAATCAGTCCCATATACTATGTTCTTACAAAGAATAATGTTTTAAATTCTCTAGTACAGCCACTATTGAAGGCTATGAAATGCTTCACAAAGACACTGGTGGTCAAACTAGCACTAACTAGCATTAATGGTACCAGTGGTTGGCACTTAACAACAAAAATCTATCAATTTTTTGGCAGAAAAACATTCTGGAACATGTGAACGTACATGTGCTGTATTAACAAACTTGTATGCCATCTGTAAATACAAATAAAATTGTGAAATTACGAACTTAGTTGGTTTAGCTAGAGAAAAAGCCAACAACCTTCCCACTAGCCATGATTGGCTGAGATAATGAGTGGGCTTTACATGCCCGAGAGATGAGTTCCGATTAGTCTCCCAAACTGCATGCTTATGTCTATTTGAGCTGGTCAGTATGTGTAGGTAATCCCGTCTAATGCAGTTTTTTTGTTTTTTAAAGTATCGCATAGTAAAACTGTGTAAGTTTTGTTCTTCACTTTCTGGAGGACAGAGTTTTGAAATCAGTGGAATTAGGGTATGATAGCTAAGAAGATGGAGAAACACCTGTCTCCAGATTACATCATCAAACTAAGGGCAACCATGGCATCTGTGACAGGGAGACCATCCATGATGTATATGCGTAAAATAGTTTAGCTACCTACATTTTCAGATATTACACGTTTCTAATTTTGACAGAAAGTGGTTTCATATCTCAGAGCAATTTGCTTTCATAGTTATAACCTAATGTTAGCTAACTAACATTGAACCTGGTTGGTTAGCTACCTGCAGACTCATGCAGGGTAGTAACATCATAGGGATTATGGTTTACCTAGCTAGTTAGCTAGCTACATGTCTTAAGAAAAGACTCCACTATGCAAGTAATCATTTCAGGTGCATTCGTAAATTCAGTCTGGTCACAAAAACTGTTGCGTTATACAGCAACCTACACTGGTTTCACCACCCTGTGAAGTTCATCATAATTTATTTAATCTGTAGCCTAATAAACTACATGGTTTCCCGAGTCGTGGTGAGAGGACCACACAACATATCATCGCTTGACTCCAAGTTAACTTCGATATGATTATTATTATCAGGGGCGCAACTTTCACTGGGGACGGTTTTATCATTGGAATGTAATACAAAACGAGGCAACGGTGTGCTTTAGGACCATGCGGATGCCTCCGAGTGATCGGTTAGGCTGCTTGGACTGTTTATCCAAATGGATAAACAAAACTATTCAATAATTATGTCCACCCCACTTTTAAAACCAACGTTGTGCCCCTAGTTAATAGATCAATATTTGCCCATAAAAGTGTTTCCACTGCCATTTCTCGCATAATTCATTTTACCGACACAAAAATATCCCACCATGTTGAACAAACAAATTGTCTGTCGGCGTTGTCTGTCTGTCGACTGAGTACACCCTGGCCTGACACCTGGCCCAATCACACCTGGCCCCACTCTACCTGCTACCTGCCTGTTGCTGCCTAGACACACACACACACACACACACACAGAAATGTGCATTCCATTGCTTACCATGACATCTTTATGAAAAGCCATCTTTCCATCTGACCAAGGCACTGTTCAAAAGTAGTGCTTTATTCAGGGAAAAGTAATAGGGAATAGGGTTCCTTTTGGGATGCATCTTGCCTGTTGTATTTGTATTTTTTATGAATCCCCATTAGCTGCTGCCAACAATTAAAAACATTACATTTCATATTTCTGTATTTTGAAAGTTACATATCTTAATTGCTGAAAAGCAAAACATTTTGGGACTATGTCAACAATGGACTAATTAAACAAATATCAAAAGATAGTTTTGTGATGGAATTTTCCTTTAAGTGTGTGCCCTCAGGCCACTACTCTACTACCACATATCTACAACACAAAATCCATGCATATGTTGTCACGTGTGTGTGTATGCATGTTTCTTCACAGTCCCCGCTGTTCCATAAGATGCATTTTTATCATTTTTCTTATCTTATTTTACTGCTTGCATTTGTTACTTGATGTGGAATAGAGTTCCATGTAGTCATGGCTCTATGTAGCCATGAGCCCCACCCTGCCTATTGTAAACCATTTCTCCATCCCATTCCCTCAGTTAAGCAAACAAAGAGCTGTGATTGTAATTAATGCAGTAAATTACATTAGCTGTCAATTACTTTATTTCATAATTAATCTTTATTGTGCATGTGTCCCTTTTGAAGGTTTAAAACCTTAATTCAGCCAAGAAATCCATATTTTCATTGATGAAATATTCAACAAACTGAACAGTCATGTGCCAATGGGATTAATTAGTTGCATTGCAGTTGTGTGTGGTGTCAGCCTCATTTAGCGTTGGTATGGAATAATGGATAATTGACAAATTACCTCAGGAAATATTTGGAGAAAGAAGTCACATATCCAGTTTGCACACATCTTCATTTTATTTGCTGTCATACAGAGATGCAGACAGTATAAAAGCATTCACACTAGCAATGTCTTCATTGTATTTTAATTGAAAATGAAAGCATAGTCTTACTTTATTCACCATTTCAATAAGGAAAGGGCAATACCAGTATTAATGGCCTGCAGACTCAAGATAATATCTATAATGACTATAGAGAAAGTACTCACACTTCAAGATCCTATAGGCAGATGGCTTTTCATTAAGTAAAATGGTAAGTAAAAAATACAAGTTTATGGGTGTGTGCGGGGTGGGTGAGTGACTTGAGGGGGAGAAAGAACCAGTGGAGGCAGCAACAGGCTGGTAGAGGGGGGCAAGGTGAGATTGGGCCAGCCATATCCAGGTGTCAGGCCAAGTTGTCCTCAGTTGTGGCCAAGAGCCTCAGGCCCTCCGGAAGGGGAGACAGAGAAAAGATGAGGGTTAATGAGAGCATGGCTAAGACCATAGTACACCAAATACACTGGGGAAGAGAATAATCAATAGTGATGCTGTGGACACTGGATAATCTGACTAAATGCTACCTGATTTGACTCAGAAAAGTAACATAAGTAGGCCTACAGTATCACAGCGAGGTCAAACAGGTGTGTGTTAATGTCCTGCAATTGTGTTAACCATGACAGCCAGCTTTGTTAATAAAGAGATATGCAGAAAGATAATCAGCCTCTGTGTCTGTGGATCCTTTCATCTTTTTTATGTCAGCCAGGCCCATCTTTTCAAAGAAACACCATTATTTCAATCTCTAGTTTTGTAAAATAAGTAGTTTTGTTATGGTCACAAAATAATCCAGAAAAATTCAGTAAACAGCGCCACACTCAGGCACAAAACAAAATGTTCTTTTTTCAACCAGGCCCATCTTTTCAAAGAAAACACAATTTTATTATATGTTGTGATCACAAGAAAATCCTAATAATTCAGGTAAAGATCCCCACAGTCAGGAAGACAAATCAGTGAGAACAATTCGTTTCCATGGGTGATCTGGCTTCTACTTAGAAATACTATAAGAGTAAATTAATAACATTTAATCAAATCAAATTGTATTGGTCATATAGACATGGTTAACAGATGTTGTTGCGAGTGTAGCAAAATGCTTTTGTTTTTAGTTCCAACAGTGCAGCAATATCTAACAGGTTATCTAACAATTCCACAACAACTACCTAAAACACACAAATCTAATTAAAGGAATGGAATAAGAATATATACATAATAATACATGATGTGTACACCAAGGAACTTTCCACCTTCTCCCCTGCTGTCCTGTTGATGTGGATAGGGGTTGCTCTCTCTGCTGTTTCCTGAAGTCCACGATCATCTTCTTTGTTTTGTTGACATTGAGTGAGAGGTTGTTTTGCTGATACCACACTCTCACCTACTCCCTGTAGGCTGTCTCGTTGTTATTGGTAATCAAGCCTTCTACTGTTGTATCGTCTGCAAACTTTATGATTGAGTTGGGTGAACAGAGAGTACAGGATGGGGCTGAGCACCCAGTGTTGAGGATCAGCGAAATGGAGATGTTATTTCCTACCTTCACCCTTCCAAACGGGGGTGGCCCGTTTGGAAGTTCAGGACCCAATTGCACAGGGCAGGGTTGAGATCCAGGGCCTCAAGCTTAATGATGAGCTTGGAGGGTACTAAGGTGTTGAATGCTGAGCTATTGTCAATGAACAGCATTCTTGCATAGTTATTCCTCTTGTCCAGATGGGATACTGGGGCGGTAAGCAAATGGGACTTATTGGGGCGGTAAGCAAATTGAAGTGGGTCTAGGGTGACAGGTAAGGTGGGGGTGATAAGATCCTGTTTAAATATCTTACTCACGTCGGTCACGGAGAAGGAGAGCCCACAGTCTTTGGTAGCGGCCCGCGTCGGTGGCACTGTATTATCCTCAAAGCAGGCAAAGAAGGTATTTCGTTTGTCTGAAAGCAAGATGTCTGTGTCCGTGACGTGGCTGGTTTTCATTTTGTAGTCTGTGATTGTCTGTAGACCCTGCCACATACGTCTTGTGTCTGAGTCGTTGAATTGGACTCCACTTTGTCTCTATACTGACATTTAGTTTATTTGATTGCCTTACGGAGGGAATAACTACACTGTTTGTTTTCGCGCTTTCAGTTTTGCGCGAATGACGCCATCTATCATCATCTCCTATGCACTTCCTTATGAACTCACTCACCGAATCAGCTGTTGATTTTGTTCTCTGAGGCTACCAGGAACATGTCCCAGTCCGCGGTTTGCTGCTAATGCTACTTTACTACCTGCCAACTTTACGGTTTTTACTTTCAACATTTTTAATAACCGTTTTATATTTTTATTTTTCCCCTCGCTCAACTTTTTTCATTAACCTCTCAGGGATCACTGCACAACTTGACCGTTTTGGAGAGCCTGGCGTGCCCAAAGTAAAATGCCTCCCATTCAGGCCCAGAAAATAGGATATGCACATATTTGGTACCATTGGATAGGAAACACTCTGAATTTTGTAAAACTGTTAACCATTTGTCTGTGAGTAAAACAGAACGGATATGGCAGGCAAAACCCCGAGGAATTTCTGTCCTGGAGAAAGTGGTTTTCACAGAGTGCCTCATTTGGAACCCCTCCCTCATGAAAATGCCCATAAAAGGGCATATGAATGCAGTACCTATCGCTTCCTCTGGATGTCCTTAGTCTCTAGAAAGTGTTTTGATTCTGTTCAGATGAATTAGAACAGAGAAGAAGAGGGAATAAGGAAGTGCCTCCTTGGAACTCTATAGTAGTGGGCGCGCGCTCTCGCCAAGCACGCACTGTGTTTTTCTTCGTCTGTAGAGCTCAGTTTATATTCCGGTTGATTTATTATAGTAAATATACGTAAAAGAGTTCCTAAGGATACATTTAAAATCATGTTTGATTGTTCTTGGACAAGTTTATAGGTATAAGTTGAACGAGTTCTAGTCACGTTTCAATGGAGGTGTGGACGCTGTAGTTTCTGATTATAACGCGTGAACCAAATGGAGATTTATGGATAAAATACATGACTTTTTTTAACAAATGAACCATGGATTGTCTTCGTTGGACACTTAGGAAGACCTCAGCAGAAGTTCTTCAACAGGTAATTGATTTGTGTTTGCTGTGAAATGTGTTATGTGTGTGCCACGCTGGCTAATGAATTCATGGCTATGAGAAAAGTATGTGAGGTGCTACCCTCAAACAATCAAATGTTGTGCTTTCGCCGTAAAGCCTTTTTGAAATCTGACAATGCTGTGATATTGCCAAGAATCAGAGCTTTTGATGGCTATGCAACAATTGTATATTTATGAATTTGGTGCCTCACATTTCACCGGGTTAACTACTTAGGGAGCAGTGGGACACTACCCGGTGAAATGTAAGGCGCCAAATTCAAAATCCAAAAGTTGAATTATTAAACATTCATCAATATACAAGTGTTGCATAGTCATCAAAAGCTCTGCTTCTTGGCAATATCACAGCGCTGTCAGATTTCAAAAAGGCTTTACGGCGAAAGCACAACATTTGATTGTTTGAGTATAGCACCTCTAATATTTCTGCATCAGCATAAATTCATAAACCAGCGCGGTTCACACAAAACCCATATCAGAGCAAAAACAAATCCCTTACCTTTCGAAGAACCTCTGCTGAGGGCTTCCCAGGTGTCCAACAAAGACATCCAATGGTTCTTTTGTTAGTAAAAGTCATTTATTATATCCATAAATCTCCGTTTGATTGGTGCGTTATGTTCAGAAAATCCAACGTCGAATCGCCCATTGAAACGTGAAGAGAACGCGTTCAAATATACCTATAAACTTTTCCTAAACAAATCAAAGACCAGTTATAATGCATCCTTAGCTGTCCTTTTATGAATATTAGCGATAATATTTCACTCGGATGATCACCTATATGTTATATAAGTAAAATAAAGTGGGGCGCGCACCCAGTCTCTTGCCCGAGAAATCTTGTTGACATCTGAGCTCCCTTGATCACTTCCTCTTCCTATCCGTTTTGCTTACTCCTATCGCTCCCAGTCTTCGTATAGAGACTGCTGGCATCTAGTGGAAGCCATAGGTACTGCAGTCTCAGTCCTGGTTAAAATAAAAATTAATAGGCAGCCTGGAGAAGAAGGTCAAGTACAAAAAAAACTGCAAATCTGGATGGATTTCCCTCGGGTTTTCGCCTGCTATATCAGTTCTGTTATACTCACATACATTATTTTAACAGTCTTAGAAACTTCAGAGTGTTTCCTATCCAATAGTACTAATTATGTGCATATCCTATTTTCTGGGCCTGAGTGGCAGGCATTTTACTTTGGGCACGCCAGACTCTCCAAAACCGTCACCTATGCAGCCGCTCCCTAAGAAGTTAACTATTAACAGTACACAACAGTAGCACAAGTGTTTTATTTACATTAAAATGTTGTTCTTCATTGTAATTTGTAAGATTGACTCCGTCGTAGCTTGCTAACACAACAGCTGGATGTTTAGCCTAGTCTAGCTAAATACCGCAGTAATCCACGAAGCAAAACATTAGCGAAGTAACAGCAGTAGCTACGGCTTACCAGATGCAAGTTATGCCTAACTATACATTAGTAACTATACAACCTATTAAGCTGTCGACAGGTCTACTTCATGGGTACAGCTATGTTTGTTTACTTCACCACTATCCCATAATGCTAGGTAACTTTCTTCTTCTGTAACATTACTTGTCAAAATTGACATATCTGTCTCCAGAGAAGAGAGTAGCAGATAAACAGAAAGAGCTCTGTGTGCCCAAATGTGAGAGCCCAAGCTGACTGTGCCCCTCAAATAATGTTACTAGTCCAATGATGAGTTTTAACACTTCCGTCTCTCTAATGGAGAGAGACGAATGCTTAAGCACAAGCCCCATAGACAGAAGCCCAAGAGACAGAAGGGAAAGGGGGATACCTAGTCAGTTGTCCAACTGAATGCATTCAACTGAAATGTGCCTTTCACATTTAACAAAGAGATTTTCAATAGTCCCTCTGTAGAGTAGAGAGAGAGAAAAGGGGGAGGGGGTATTTATGGGGGTCATAAACCTCACCAACAGGCCAACGTCATGACAGTCCCCCTTTGTTGGGTTCAATCGTGCGATTAACCTGCACATTACAAACCAACATAAAAATTATCGTGGATTGTCCTGGTTGTGGACCATCGTTGTGGTCCCCCGTTCTGGTGGTTGTCTAATGTCATGTCTAGGGCTTTCCTAAATTGCGGGGTGTTGCTTAGGCACTATCCTAAGTTGATAACTATGATAAGTCTACAGCTGTAAGGCACTAGTTCTGGGCAGTCTACAGGGATGACCTATGGACTTCTGGGAAGAAAACTGGTGAGTGTTGTAGCTGTAGAGTCAAATGCCTCAAAGTAAATGTTCAACTTTACTAAGGCTGGTATTTTAGTGATCCTAGCATAAATCCTAATTGGATGTTCCGTTGTACGTGTGCGTTTATGCTTACACAATCGCGCATGTCAAGGGGAATAAACCAAGTGTCCTGGTAGACTACAACTTATTCAGTCTGAATTAACCAGGTAATTTTTAGGTCAGTGCCTGGAGGTCAGTCAGAATTGGTGTCGAGGGAGTCTGTAGTGGTTTTACTACAAGTCACTGTATTCCACTATTGTAGTGGAGGAAGGCATGAAGAATTCTACTTCATAGCTATGTTATCCACGGAGGAGCTAACCTCAGGACGGAAGTACTCTAAGTATTGGACCAGTCGGACGAGGTGTGATCATGGTTCATGACTTCTAATAACTTTTCTCCTGTGGAGGGTTCTATTTTTTTAGTGGCATGTGTGTTAACCATTGGAAGAGTGCAATGGAGATCCCCTTCCCCGTGTTGCTTCCTGAAGGACTCCTATGTCGCTATTATCAATAGCAATTTTAACTTGTGAGGTTTCTAATCCTCTTACTGAGTGTTGCTGGACTGACTGTGGTATTGGTACTGGTACTCAAGGGGACCAGTTGTCCTATCGATTTATTCTGAAATGTTATCCTACAGGAATACATGATTAGAGCATTTTGCTAGTTGTCTTGTAGTGGCTACTACACATGGCAAGGAATGATTCTTGTTGCCATTTGTTTTGGAGGTGGACTTCCTTTACGACCAGTGTGGTACACCTCAGTACTATCTTAAATGTGTTCTAAGATAATCCCCGTCTAGGGGTCTGTCTGCTCCTCACTGTTCTCATAGGGGAGTTTACAACTAGATTTGATTCATGCTCTGGCAGTCTCGTACGGTGTTGTCCATAGTCTCGACCCCCCCACTGGCCTCGATGAGGCTCATCATGGGTCTGGGCAACTATTCCCCCCCTTTGTGTCTCGGGACCCCCCCACCAGCAGGTGGTGTTGGTATCCGAGGCGCAAACGGAAAGTTCGGACCCTATGTACGAGTTGTCAGTGGCCGCATTGTTATGAGCATGGCTATAACCTAACAACCAAATCTCCTGGTGTTTGTGCTTCAAAACGCTCAGTGGCTGTCAAGGCCTGTCAGTCACCACTGCGTCCGCATGTGGCAATCTCTTCAGTCCCTGCGAACTGAGACAAGGATATCGGTCTGTGATATCGCAACGTGTTTCACCAGTGGGAGTCATCGGGTCAGTTGCTGGACTGATGCCATTAGTGTCATTGTAAGGGGTGACAGTCCCCCACAAAGCGGAAGGTGTATCATCGGAAGCAGAGTATACTCTGCGCATCAATGTTTTTCTTGCTGAGACGGCCGCAGTGCTTGCGGAAGGGCAAGAGAAGTTCATCTCAACTACCGTATTGCACGATTGCAAGGAGGAGGGAAGTTGCTCATTCACAGAGACTGTTGGCCCGAAATCATGAAAAGAATGGTCAATCAGGTTGGCTGATGGAATGTGTCGAGATATCGTAATATCTCCTTGGATCAGATTCTGCACCAAGAGGTTTCTAAATGTCTTTTTCCCAAGGGGTGCTTTCGACAGTTACCCCTCATGAATGACTGTGTTGCAGCTAGCGTTAGGGGAAGACAGTATGGTCAGTGGCCTGTGACCATACCTGGTTGGTTTTCCAATCCATCAATGGGAGTAACCGATCCATTAATATAGTAGCGACATGGAACAGGAACAGCGTCAGAACCGGGTAACAAAACGACAATTAATGCTGAAGCGGGGAACCGGCAGAAATAAGGGAGGTAATGACACAGGTGATTGAGTCCAGGTGAGTGCAATAAATCGCTAATGCGCGTGACGAGGGAAGCAGGTGTGCATAATGATGGTGGCAGGAGTGCGTAGTGCTGGGCAGCCTGGCGCCCTCGAGAGGCTGGGAGTGAGAACGCGAGCAGACAATTCTTAACAGTGCATTGTGACATTTCAGAAAAACACAACGGTTTTGGTTGAGGGGAAAAATAGAGAGGGACGTGTTGATACTGTTGGGCACTACTAAGGGAGGTTGACAATGTACTGTAACAGATATGCAACATTTTTACTGGATGCTGCAGGTAGTGCTACTCTGCCAGTTGTTGTTTTGGCTGGTAGGCCTGTAGGAAGTTGTAGCTTCATTAAATAGTACCTTCAAAACACCAGTCTCAACGTCAACAGTGAAGAGGTGACTCCGGGATGCTGGCCTTCTAGGCAGAGTTGCAAAGAAAAAGCCATATCTCAGACTGGCAAATAAAAAGAACACAGACACTGGACAGAGGAAGGCCAGCATCCCGGAGTCACCTCTTCACTGTTGACGTTAAGACTGTTGTTTTGCGGGTACTATTTAATGAAGCTGCCAGTCGAGAACTTGTGAGGTGTCTGTTTCTCAAAGACACTAATGTACTTGTCCTTTTGCTCAGTTCTGCACTCTTTCTATTGTGGTTAGAGCCAGTTTGCTCTGTTCTGTGAAAGGAGTAGTACAAAGCATTGTACCAGATCTTCAGTTTCTTGTCAATTTCTCGCATGGAATAGCCTTCATTTCTCAGAACAAGAATAGACTGACGAGTTTCAGAAGAAAGTTATTTGTTTCTGGCCATTTTGAGCCTGTAATCGAACCCACAATTGCTGATGCTCCAGATACTCAACTCGTTTAAATAAGGCCAGTTGTATGGCTTCTTTAATCAGCACAACAGTTTTCAGCTGTGCTAACATAATTGCAGTAGGGTTTCATATGATCAATTATCCTTTTAAAATGATGAACTTGGATTAGCTAACACTCCGTGCCATTGGATCACAGGAGTGATGGTTGCTGATAATGGGCCTCTGTACGTCAATGTACATGGCAGATCATCAACTCCATGTTTTTTCAGTATCTTGAGAAATCCATCTGCTGCGTGGTTTATATTATTCACATCAAGCCAAGGCTAAGTCTTCTCTTAGAGTGGATTCTATCACTGTGTCATTGTCTGAGTCCCCATAAATATCCCTTTGACTGATTTCCCCATCATCATCGGCTCCATGAATGTCCCCTTCACTGATTTCCCCATGATTGTCACTTTCTCTGATTTCATTTGATGTGTCTAAGTCATAAGGCCTTGGTGTGCATTCCATAGCAATCTCTGATTCCGTAGGATCAATATTCCTTTCTTGGCCTGGCCTATTTAGGCTACAGCCCTTTAGTAGCTTTCTCCTTGAGACAATCTATTTCCTGCTGTAGCAGCATTTTCTCGCTCTATCCATTATATCCTGAAATAAATGTTTTGGTCGTGTCATTGAGACATACACAGTGGCTAGTGGGGTGCTTAGTTGAGTAATTGGGTGGGTTAATTCATTTCAATAATTCAGATAATCGCCTTACGTTAGCTGGCTGGAATACGAGGAAGACTCTTATGAAGAGTAAGTTACCAAGGTCCACAGCTGGTTCATTGACTGGCTGGTTGGCAGGCTGTAACTGTAGACAGAAAACATAGATTGCCATGTTTCAATGCAAGGTGACTTGATATAAGTTACATTGAAACATCTGTGTCAGTGTCTGCGAACACACCTGGGGCTTGGCTTGAGAAATCCGAAGCAGCAAGTATTAATTCTCCTAGTTTACTATAACGTTAGTCAACTTAGCTAACGTTACGTTAAGTGAGTTAGGTATGCAAACGTTAGCTAACTTTACCTTGTACTAAAACGTTATCTTACTTAACTTAACATTAGCTACCTAACTCCAGGCATTGTTGTTTAATAATCTAACATCAACACTGATTACATAATTAAAAGCTAATGTTACATGTTATCACATATAAAAATTACCAAGTGACCCAATGACGTTACTGCAGTGAATTTACTTAAGTGACAGTTAGAAAAGAGAGTCAAGTCTGCACTCAAGTGGTCGCGCGTATCGGCATTCTGCAAACAAGTTGATGGTACTGTGCGTTTCAATGACAATGGGAATGCAAGCAAACGTTTTTTGAAACCTACTGACAACGTTTATAAACATTGGCCAAGAGTTCCCTTTCGTACGTGTCAAATAGTACCAAATCTCAACCTATTGGCAACGTTGGAATACGTTTATTTAGGAATGTTGAGAAAACGTTGTTACAACATTTGTTTTTGCAACACCAATTAACAACCTTTCCCAACCTAAGTCCAACGTTGGTTTAGGTATCAGGAACGTTTTGTGCTACCTGGGATATCCTGTTTCCATCGTGACTTTTTTAATGCGTCAGATAATTCATCCGCATGAAATGGTTAAATGGAAACCTGGTGTATGTGTCACAGTGTTTGCGAAGCTTGATTAAACAAATGGCGCAGTAAGGACAAGGTGCAGGCCTACAATAAATAACATGCTGCTATTTATACCGTCTGGGTATAATGGTTTTATAAAACTGCTGATTTTAGAAGTCATTTTAAACTATAGAGGAGATGGATTGACTATCAAGGGAATAGTTTATTCTACGAAACACTCACATTTCACTCCTGTCATAGTTTCTCGTCCAGCACAACATAACATGGAAGCCTTCATAACAGTGCTAAGGAACTGAACGCAGCATACAGTTGAAAACCTGTTTCTCACTGCCTAAATTCCCCCGTTTTCATCTAGATATACAATGTTATGGTACATCTATTCATAATTGTGACGAATCCGTAACAAATCATTGTAGTCAGAGTGTAAGGCCAGAATTTTCCACAAGATGGCAATGTAACTTCCCTTATGTTTCTCTCTTTTATAGCATAGCAGATTATGCTCTCCACTGGCACGGAGAGGTTTAGGCAGTGATGGAAAAAGTACCCAATAGTCATACTTGTGTAAAAGTAAAGATACCTTAACCATTATACATTATGTGTCACCCAGTAAAATTCTACTTGAGTAAAATTATTTGGTTTTAAATATACATAAGAATCCAAAGTAAATTTAATTGCTAAAATATACCAAAGTAAAAGTATCAAAGTACAAGTAGAAATCATTTCACTTTCCTTATATTATATTATATTAAGAAAACCAGACGGCACAATTGTCTTTTTAAAAGAAATAAACAGATAGCCAGGGGCACACTTCAATACTCAGACATAATTTACAAACAAAGGATTTGTGTTTAGTGAGTCTGCCAGATCAGAAGCAGAAGGGATGACCAGGGATGTTCTCTTGAGAAGTGTATGAATTTGGACAATTTTCCCATCCTGCTAAGCATTCAAAATGTAGCGAGTACTTTTGGCTGTCAGGGAAAAATGTATGGAGTAAAAAGTACATTATTTTCTTTGTAGTAAAATTAAAAGTTGTCAAAAATAGAAATAGTTAAGTAAAGTACAGTTACACAAAAACGACTTAAAGTAGTACTTTAAAGTTTTTTACTTGAGTACTTTACACCACTGGGTTTAGGGCACTCCCAGCTGTGCACCTGCCACAGCTACTGTATATTTCCCACTAAGTACATCACTGTTAATTAATCAAGACCACTACACAGTAGGCTGCAATGGGAGCAAAAACACTAGTCGGCAAATACAATCCTATCACATTATGTTGTGTGCTGGAGTAAACAATAATCTGTCAAACAAGTCATGTGCGTGGAATTGACTCAGCATTGACTTTGTAGTTATGTGGTCTCCTGTAGGAAGCTGACAGCCACCAAAAGGACAAGTTGTTAATTCATGGTCGAGAGAACAGAACTAGTTAGCCATGTGGGCAGGCTCAGGGCTGGTGCTCTGGGCGACAGTGAGGCTGGGGGATTTGACTTTGAATGGGGAGGTCCCCTCTCTGCAGCCTGGCGCTTCCATAAAGAGCCCTGTTATGGACGACAGAGGCGGGTTGGGTAGGGAGGATCGGGGGAGTATATGTCCCAGGCAGAGACAGAGTGGGGATTGTGAGGGAGGCCCGGGCCAGCTGGGGAGGGACAGAAGGCGCTCAGTGGAGTGCAGGAAGTGGGACTTGTGTGAGGAGGGAAGGACACACACACTCGCATGCGCTCACACAAACACACACATGCAACACCACACTGAGGAGCGATGGGGTGGTGCTGTGCAGACTCCGCTGCAAGGTCCACCACTCCTGGGCATAGATGCTGACAAACGAGATGTCCCTCATTTGCCTGTGACTCTTAGCTACAGGGCCAAGCCCCCTGTAGCTAAAGGCCGAACAGGCTTTGGCATCTATACAGTAGTGGTATTTTGCATTCATGATGCCCATTTACTAATTCATTTTTCATTTTATCATCAAGGACATGGAGATAGCTGCCCTGGGTAAGGGTAACTGTAAATACATTAGGGAAATGGAAGTGCACTGAGATTTAGATTATCTGAAGAAAGAAAAAAAAACATTGATTTCAAAGTTTAATAAACCATACATATCTATGTACAAGGACTACTTTAATAATGTATGACATTTTTACAAAATCACATTTACAGGAAGAACTGTGCATTTTTATGTGACCACGTTTTCCAAAAACTCTGTTAAATATCTGCTCCGAATTAAGATTCAAGTTTCATGTCTGCAGAAAGAATGGGGTGTCCATTATGACATGACATGACACCTTGAGTTGGAAAAAAATCTAATTTGGTTATTAAACTACAGTAAGTGAAGTGGATATACACCCGGTAACCAAATTGTGGTAACATAATTTCTTTGGTCCCTGATCTGTACTACACAGAAATGCATAATTATTCTCTTCATGATGATGTATCCTAAATAGGCACACAAAGGTAGCAACATGTAATATCCTCTTTTGCATATTTGGGTATTATTCTACACATGGCTCTTTTTTTTATGTGTTCACCACCAAATAAGACCACATTTGGATGGTCAGAATCTGAACCAATCATAGATGTCTATGTTTCACAAGTTTGGACATAAAAGTACAGCACAGTAGAGCTCAGAACAGTACAGCACAGAATGGAACAGTAGAGTTCAATTGCGTATCGTCAAGTAGAGTTCAGTACAGTGCAGTAAAGTAGAGTTCAGTACAGTACATTATAGTGTACTCAACTCATGTGCTCTGCTGTGTACTGAACTGTACTGTACAGTACTGTACTGAACTATACTCTATTTTTCTTAACTGTACTGAACTATACTATTTTCTTTACTGTACTCTACTGTACTGAAATATACTAAACTGTTCTTTACTGAACTGTACTCTACTGTACTGTACTGAAATATACTCAACTTTTCTTTACTGTACTGTACTGAAATATACTCTACTTTTCTTTACTGTACTCTACTGTACTGTACTGTGCTGTCCACAGACTTCCGGACCGGAACAAATCTGAACCAATCATGCACGTTTATGTTTGGGCCAAAGGAAGTCCGAAAGAGAAAGAAAACAGTTATCAGCTGAACATAACAGAATGCCAGTGGAAGGGAAGACAGTAGCAAATAAAATATTTTTTGTCACATGCTTCGTAAAACAACAGATGTAGACTAGCAGTGATGCTTGCTTTACGGATCCTTTCCCAACAATGCAGAGTTAAGATAAAGATGTAAATAGTGACACAAGGAATAAATACACAGTGAATAAAGAATGACAATGACTAAAAGTAACATGGCTATATACATGGAGTACCAGTACCGAGTCGTTGTGCAGGGGTACAAGGTAATTAAGGTAGCTATGTACATATAGGTAGAGGTAAAGTGACTAGACAGCAGGACAGATAATAAGACAGTAACAGCAGCGTATGTGGTGTGTGTGTGTGGCGTCAATATGCATGTGTGCACGTGCTATGTGTGTGTGGGCGTGTGTGTCTGTGTGTGTGTATGTGTGTGTGTTGGTGTGTCAGTGTACGTATGTGTGAGTCCATTGTGTGTGCATAGAGTCAGTGCAAGAGAGAGTGCAAAAAAGGGTCAATGCAGGTCGTCCGTGTAGCCATTTGATTAGGTGTCTTATGGCTTGGGGTAGAAGCTGTTCAGGGTCCTGTTGGTTCTAGACTTGGTGCACTGGTACCACTTGCCGTGAGGTAGCAGAGAGGACAGTCTATGGCTTGAGGACCTGAAAAAATAAATCTATACAGTCAAGCAGGCCCAGGCTGATAAGGAGGTGTTGGTAATTGAAATAAAATAAAAACTATAAAATAAAAAATCCCGACATGACCAGGGAAGTTGCAGAGAAAAGTTCACGTTTCACTCCGGTCGGGATAAGACAACATGAACTTGACAATCATTTCACTGTTGCTTTCACTGCCACACTCCTCTTTACATGGGAGTGCACCAGACTGAGCTTTGAATGTAATAGCAAGGCATCAGAGTTCCCTTCGACAAGATCGTTTGAGGTGAGGAAATCGCAGCTTAGTCGATTAAAAAAAAATATATATTTTGTGTTTTTTTAGATATCTTTCTTGTTATGTGTCTGCAGAAAGACAAACACTAGCAACACAAAGAAGAAGAGCTGTGAGCATTTAGTTTATAGGGAATACAGGGATGGATGGAGGGTTGGTATATATGACTAACCTATGCTACAGAGCATTTGGAAAGTATTTAGACCCCTTTACTTTTTACACATTTTGTTACGTTACAGCCTTGTTCTAAAATATAAATATATATTTTTAATCTTCCTAAATCTACACACAATACCCCATAATGACAATGCAAAAACAGATTTTTGGAAATGTTTGCAAATGTATTAAAAAAACTAAACATGAATACTTATTTGCATAAGTATTCAGACACTTTGCTATGAGACTTGAAATTGGGCTCAGGTGCATCATCCTTGAGATGTTTCTACAACTTTATTGGAGTTCACCTGTGGTAAATGATTGGACATGATTTGGAAAGTCACACACCTGTCTACCCCACAGTTGACAGTGCATGTCAGATCAAAAACCAAGCAATGGGGGAATTGTCCGTAGAGCTCCAAGACAGGATTGTGTTGAGGCACAGATCTTGGGAAGGGTACCAACAACTTTCTGCAGCACTGAAGGTCCACCAAGACTCTTCCTAGAGCTGGCTGCTTGGCCAAGCTGAACAATCGGGGGAGAAGGGCCTTGGTCAGGGAGGTGACCAAGAACCCGATGATCACACTTGCAGAGCTCCAGAGTTCCTCTGTGGAGATGGGAGAACCTTCCAGAAAGACAACCATCTCTGCAGCACTCCACCAATCAGGCCTTTACGGTACAGTGGCCAGACGGAAGCCACTCCTCAGTAAAAGGCACATGATAGCCCGCCTGGAGTTTTCCAAAAGGCACCTAAAGGACTCAGACCATGAAAACAAGATTATCTGATCTGATGAAATCAAGATTGAACTCTATGGCCAGAATGCCAAGCGTCACGTCTGAAAGAAACCTGGCACTATCCCTACGGTGAAGCATGATGGTGGCAGCATCATGCTGTGGGGGTGTTTTTCAGTGGCAGGGACTGGGAGACTAGTCAGGATCGAGGCAAAGATTAACGGATCAAAGAACAGAGAGATCCTTGAGGACATCAGCCTGGGACAAAGGTTTACCTTCCAACAGGACAATGACCCTAAGCAGACAGCCAAGACCACGCAGGACTGGCTTCGGGACAAGTCTCTGAATATCCTTGAGTGGCCCAGCCAGAGACCCGGACTTGAACCCGATAGAACATCTCTGGAGAGACCTGAAAATAGCTGTGCAGCGACCCTCCTCATCCAACCTGACAGAGCTCGAGGCTGTAATCGATGTCAAATGTGCTTCAATAAAGTACTGAGCAAAGGGTCTAAATACTTACACGACCATTCAAAAGTTTGGGGTCAATTAGAAATGTCCTTGTTTTTGAAAGAAAAGCACATTATTTGTACATTAAAATAACATCAAATTGATCGGAAATACAGTGTAGACATTGTTAATGTGGCAGAACGGCAGATTTTGTATGGAATATCTACATAGGCGTACAGAGGCCCATTATCAGCAACCATCACTCCTGTGTTCCAATGGCAAGTTGTGTTAGCTAATCCAAGTTTATTATTTTAAAAAGCTAACTGATCATTAGAAATCACTTTTGCAATTATGTTAGCACAGCTGAAAACTGTTGTTCTAATTAAAGAAGCAATAAAACTGGCCTTCTTTAGACTAGTTGAGCATCTGGAGGATCAGCATTTGTGGGTTTGATTACAGGCTCAAAATGGCCAGAAACAAAGAACTTTCTTCTGAAAATCGTCATTCTATTCTTGTTCTGAGAAGTGAAGGCTCTTCCAAGTGAGAAATTGCCAAGAAACTGAAGATCTGGTACAACGTTGTGTACTAATCCCTTCATAGAACATCGCTAACTGGCTCTAACCAGAATAGAAAGAGGAGTGGGAGGCCCCGGTGCACAACTGATCAAGAGGACAAGTACATTAGAGTGTGTAGTTTGAGAAACAGACACCTCAAAAGTCCTCAACTGTCAGCTTCATTAAATAGTACCGGCAAAACACCAGTCTCAACGTCAACAGTGAAGGGGTGTCTCCGGGATGCTGGCCTTCTAGGCAGAGTTCCTCTGTCCAGTGTCTGTTCTTTAACCCATCTTAATATTTTATTTTTATTGGCCAGTCTGAGATATGGCTTTTTCTTTGCAACTCTGCCTAGAAGGCCAGCATCCCAAAGTCACCTCTTCACTGTTGACATTGAGACTGGTGTTGTTTTTTTAACCTTTATTTTACTAGGCAAGTCAGTTAAGAACAAATTCTTATTTTCAATGACAGCCTAGGAACAGTGGGTTAACTGCCTGTTCAAGGGCAGAACCTCAGATTTTGTACCTTGTCAGCTCAGGGAATTGAACTTGCAAACTTTCGGTTACTAGTCCAACGCTCTAACCACTAGGCTACCCTGTTTAGCCGGTACTATTTAATTAATTAGAGTATGATAGCTAAGGAGATGGAGAAAACACCTATCTCCAGATTACATCTTCAAACTAAGGACAACCATGGCATCCGTGAAAGTGAGAAGCGTCCAACCATGATGTATACGGGTAACAGAGTCTAGCTAGCAACATTTTCAGATATTACACGTTTCTAGTTTTGACAGTCTTTTCATTTCAAGTTAAAGTGTATTGTTGGCTCGTTTTTGGAGGTTAGCTAACACAGTGTCCAAGGAAGGGCCAGAAGTATACAGAATGGTGTCGTCTGCATAGAGGTGGATCAGGGAATCACCCGCAGCAAGAGCGACATCATTGATATATACAGAGAAAAGAGTCGGCCCGAGAATTGAACCCCGTGGAACCCCAATAGAGACTGCCAGAGGTCCGGACAACATGCCCTCCGATTTAACACACTGAACTCTGTCTGCAAAGTAGTTGGTGAACCAGGCGAGGCAGTCATCTGAGAAACCAAGGCTATTGAGTCTGCCGATAAGAATACGGTGATTGACAGAGTTGAAAGCCTTGGCCAGGTCGATGAAGACGGCTGCACAGTACTGTCTTTTATCGATGGCGGTTATGATATCGTTTAGTACCTTGAGCGTGGCTGAGGTGCACCAGTGACCAGCTCGGAAACCGGATTTCACAGCGGAGAAGGTACGGTGGGATTCGAAGTGGTCAATGATCTGTTTATTAACTAGGCTTTCGAAGACTTTAGAGAGGCAGGGCAGAATGGATATAGGTCTATAGCAATTTGGGTCTAGATTGTCACCCCCTTTGAAGAGGGGGATGACCGCGGAAGCTTATCAATCTTTAGGGATCTTGGACGACACAAAAGAGAGGTTGACTGGTAATAGGAGTTGCAACAATGGCGGCGGATAGTTTCAGAAAGAGAGGGTCCAGATTGTCTAGCCCAGCTGATTTGTACGGGTCCAGGTTTTGCAGCTCTTTCAGAAAATCTGCTATCTGGATTTGGGTGAAGGAAAAGCTGGGGAGGCTTGGACAAGTAGCTGCGGAGCTGTTGGCCGGGGTAGCCAGGAGGAAAGCATGGCCAGCCGTAGAGAAATGCTTGTTGAAATTTTTGATTATCATGGATTTATCGGTGGTGACCGTGTTACCTAGCCTCTAGTGCAGTGGGCAGCTGGGAGGAGGTTCTATTGTTCTCCATGGACTTGGCAGTATCCCAGAACTTTTTGGAGTTAGAGCTACAGGATGCACATTTCTGTTTGAAAAAGCTAGCCTTTGCTTTCCTGACTGACTGTGTGTATTGGTTCCTGACTTCCCTGAACAGTTGCATATCGCGGGGACTATTCAATTCTATAGCAGTCCGCCACAGGATGTTCTTGTGCTGGTCAAGGGCAGTCAGGTCTGGAGTGAACCAGGGGCATGCTTATTTAAGATGGTAAGTGAGGAAGTTGCTTTTAAAGAACGACCAGGCATCCTCGACTGATGGAATGAGGTCAATATCCTTCCAGGATACCCAGGCCAGGTCGATTAGAAAGGACTGCTCGCAGAAGTGTTTTAGGGAGCGTTTGACAGTTATAAGGGGTGGTTGTTTGACCGCGGGCCCATAGCGGATGCAGGCAATGAGGCAGTGGTCGCTGAGATCCTGATTGAAAACAGCAGAGGTGTATTTGGAGGGCAAGTTGGTCAGGATAATATCTATGAGGGTGCCCATGTTTACAGATTTAGGATTGTACCTGGTGGGTTCCTTGATGATTTGTGTGAGATTGAGGGCATCTAGCTTAGATTATAGGACTGCCGGGGTGTTAAGCATATCCCAGTTAGGGTCACCTAACAGAACGAACTCTGAAGATAGATGGGGGGCAATCAATTCACATATGGTATCCAGGGCATAGCTGGGAGCTGAGGGGGGTCCATAGCAGGCGGCAACAGTGAGAGACTTATTTCTGGAGAGATACATTTTTTAAAATTAGAAGTTTGAACTGTTTGGGCATAGACCTGGAACGTATGACAGAACTTTGCAAGCTATCTCTGCAGTAGATTGCAACTTCTCCCCCTTTGGCAGCTCTATCTTGGCGGAAAATGTTGTAGTTGGGTATGGAAATCTCAGAATTTTTGGTGGCCTTCCTAAGCCAGGATTCAGACACGGCAAGGACATCAGGCGGAGTGTGCTAAAGCAGTGATTAAAACAAACTTAGGGAGGAGGCTTCTGATGTTAACATGCATGAAACCAAGGCTTTTTCGAAATCATCAAATGAGAGTGCCCGGGGACACACAGGGCCTGGGTTTACCTCCACATCACCCGAGGAACAGAGGAGGAGTAGGATGAGGGTACGGCTAAAGGCTATCAGAACATGTCGTCTAGTGCGTTGGGAACAGAGAATAAAAGGAGCAGATTTCTGGGTGTGGTAGAATAGATTCAGGGCATAATGTGCAGACAGGGGTATGGTAGGGTGAGGGTACAGTGGAGGTAAGCCCAGGCACCGAGTGATGATAAGTGTGGTTGCATCTCTGGACGTGCTGGTAATAGTGGGTAAGGTCACCGCATGTGTGGGAGGTGGGACAAAGGAGGAATCTGAGGCATGTAGAGTGGGCCTAGGGGCTCCACTGTAAACAAAAACAATGATAACTATCCTAAACAACAGTAAACAGGGCATATTGACATTTGAGAGAGACATAAAGCAAACACACGTGTTGATTGGGAGAGCTAGCTAAGACAACAACGGGTAAGACCACAACAGCTAATCAGCTAAGACAACAACAACAGGTAAACTGGCGATGCATGGGCAAAGAGGGTTGGTTAGCTACACACAGGGCCTGAGTAGCGGCTGGGGCCGACAGATAAACAAAAATAAACAGAATGGAGTACCGTGATTAATGAATAGTCCAGCAGGCATCAGCTATGTAGCCGAGTGATTATAGGGTCCAGTGAACAGCAATAGATGGGACAGGGAAGCCGCAAGGTATTCGTTACTACGCCGGCAAGCAGGAGACACAGCGTTTAAAGTTAGAGTTAGCCGGCGGGGGTTGGTAGAATCATCTGCTCTGATGTCCGACAGAGGCCGGTTGCAGGCACAGCGGATGGAGTATTCGTCGGCAGACCAGTCGAGGTGGTACGACGGGGCGTCGTGTCGAGAAGGGGTCCAAGCCAGCTGGTGAGAGAGGTATTGTTGTTGTGGTACTTTCCTTTGCTAGCCGGGAGATGCGCCTGGCTCACGGCTATCTGGTGCTAGCTTCGGGGCAGGGGCGTTAGCCACTATAGCCACTCGGTAGCAGCGATGAATCCGGTGCCAGGGTTGAGAGCTTACAGCAAGGAACCGGTGGAGTAGTGGTTTCTAGCCGTGTTTGGGTGGAGTCCGGGTGACCACTGAGGAGGCCGGGTGGTGGGCCTGGCTCAGGGCTGGGTCACTCGGTGGCAGCTAGCTAGCTGTGGAGATCAGGTGTAGTGGTCCAGGGTTTACGGCAAGGATCCGGCGTTGTAGTGGAGAAACAGTCCGATACTGGCAGGCTGGCGAATATTATCCAGGCTAAAAAGGGCTGATGTCTGTGCAGAAGGTAAAGGCCACTAGCAGTGGCTAACAGTGACTAAATAGCTAGTAGCTAATTCGCTGGCTAGCTTCCAATGGAGTTCTGTCTAAAAGGTCTAAAAAAAATAGTGGTTCCACAACACATTGGGTGAGGCAGGTTACCAGAATGTATATTTAATATAAAATGGAAAAGAGATTGAAAATAAATTTGAAATATATACGAAAAATACAAAAGTACACGAGGGGATGAACAAAAACACGTCTGCACTGCTACGCCATCTTGGACACAATGATTGTTTACCTAGCTAGCTACATGTCTTAATTACAAAAGACTCCACTTTGCAAGTAACCATTTCGGGTGCATTCTTAAATTCAGTCTAGCCGTATACTCCGGTTTCAGAGCACTCTCGTCTGAGTGTGTCAGAGCGCAGAATAACTGATGAATTTACAAATGCTCAACACCCTTTGAATATGGCCGGTGTCAGTAAAAGTTGGAAAAAAGTGTAATTAAATTGTTGCCAGCAGCACAGTTGCAGTCACCAACGCTCTGGATAACATGAAAACAGCCTAACCTCATCTGCTAGGGCGAGTAAAATGGTCAGAGTGGGGTGTTCTCTCATTTGTGTCTGGAAGTAGCTAGCCAATGTTAACCAGTTAGCGTGGGTGCTTGACTGCCGTTGAGAGGTCAGAACGCTCAGATCAACCCTACTCATCGGCCAGAGCGTCTAGTGTGAGCTCTGAATGCTCTGAATTTACGAACAGACAATCTGACAGCACAGTTGCAGTCACCAACGCTCTGGATAACAAAAGAATAGCCTAACCAGCTCTGCAAGGGCGAGTAATGTTTAGTGAGCTGTTCTCTCATTTGTGTCTGGAAGTAGCTTGCATGTTAACTTCTTAAGGAGCAGCGCACGAGGTGACGGTTTTGGAGAGCCTGGCGTGCCCAAAGTAAAATGCCTCCCATTCAGGCCCAGAAAATAGGATATGCACGTATTTAGTACCATTGGATAGGAAACACTCTGAAGTTTCTAAAAGTGTTAACATTTTGTCTGTGAGTATAACAGAACGGATATGGCAAGCAAAAACCAGAGGAATTTATGTCCTGGAAAAAGTGGTTTTGACACATTGCCTCATTTCGAACCCCTCCCTTATGAAAATGCCCATATAAGGGCATATGAAGTACCTATTGCTTCCTCTGGATGTCAACAGTCTCGAGAAAGTGTTTTGATTCTTCTTAGCTGCTTTTAGATTGTAGAAGAAGACGAATAAGGAAGTGTCCACACAGATGTCAATAGAAGAAAATGCGCGTTCCCGGCTGGCGCGCTCTGTGGTTTTTTCCTTTCTTATCTCCCAGTTTATATTCCGGTTGAAATATTATACTATTTATACATAAAAGTGTTCCTAAGGATACATTTACAATTATGTTTGATTGTTCTTGGACAAGTTTATAGGTGTAAGTTGAACGAGTTCTCTTCACGTTTCAATGGAGGAGTCGACGCTGTATTTTCTCATTATAACGCGCCAACCAAACAGAGATTTATGGATATAATACATGACTTTTTCTAACAAAAGAACCATGGATTGTCTTCGTTGGACACTTGGGAAGCCCTCAGCAGAAGTTCTTCAAAAGGTAATTGATTTGTTTTCGCTGTGAAATGTGTTTTCTGTGAACCGTGAAGGCTTATGAATTCATGGTAATGGGAAAAATATGTGGGGTGCTATCCTCAAACAATCAAATGTGGTGCTTTCGCCGTTAAGCCTTTTTGAAATCTGACAACGCTGTGATATTGCCAAGAAGCAGAGCTTTTGATGACTATGAAACACTTGTATATTGATGCATGTTTAGTAATTCAACTTTTGGATTTTGAATTTGGCGCCTTGCATTTCACCGGGTAGTGTCGCCCCACCGCTCCCTAAGAAGTTAACCAGTTAGTCTGGGTGCTTGACTGCTGTTAGTACATAATGCTCAGGTCAACCCTTAAAGAGATAGGTCAGTCTAAAGCTTAAGAGTGTGTGAACGATGCTGAATGGGTGTAGACAAAGAAGAGCTTTCCAGTTGGTACCAAAATATTCAAAGGCCATTTTCTCAAAAGTGAGGTTATGAAATACCATTTTGTATCTCCGTCTCTGCTTTTATCCAATGTAAGAAATACAATTTCAAATTTTGCTACATAAGACTGAATCAAGGCGGTCGGTCACATTTGGCAAACACTGAACAGTTATTGCACTATTTTGACCAATGCGATATAACCGTTTATTAATGGTTTATAATGCAAATTTACAAATGTTTAAATAATTGTTAATAACTTAATTTTAACCCCTTTATAAACTTTTCCAAATGAAACCATATTGTAAAGTGTTAGCAACATAAATCATGAAATCTGTCATAAATGTTGACATTTTGCAGAAGTCTCAGTCGCGCAGTTTCCTGCACTGACTAGGTGAAAAATCTGTGCATGTGCATTTGAGCAAGTCAATTAACCCTAATTGCTCCTGTATGCTCCTGTAAGTCATACTGGATAATAGTGTCTGATAAAATGTAAATAGCCAGGACTTTGTGGGAGGCTTGGAGGCTACCCATAAAGGGCTTGACCTTCAGCTGAACTGCTTTAGCTACAACACACTCTGCACCATTTCTCCACATCCTTACCCATGCTTGGCCAGTAACAGCGAGACCATACTTGTGCAAAGTGAGCTCCACCCCTTGGTGCCCATGATTGTCATGAAGACTGGCAAAAATATCATTCCAGAGACACTGTGGCAGTACAAGCTGATAAGTCTCCTCCACTCCATCAGAGGCATAAATTCATCAGTACAACACTCCCTCTCTTCAAGTTGCTCCCAGTGACGAAGAAACCCCTTTGTAGCTCCAATCAATTTCTCTCCCTGTTGGGCTCGGAGCTCTGGCATTCTTCCAGTATGCCAGGAACGATCCAATGACTGAATCACGCTTCTGCAAAACAGTCAAGTCTGCCCGCAAACAACCTGGGAGAGCAGCAATTTCAAGTTGAACAAAACAATTTTCTCACCCACCATTGCTCAAGTGCACATAGTTTTGCTTTGTTCAGATGACACAATGGGTTGTTATCAGTAAATACTGTACAAAAGGCCCCTCGCAAGTACTCTGAACTTTTCTGTAACAGCCCACATAAGGCCAAGGAACTCAAGCTTCATGGAGCTATAGTTCTCCATGTTGCTCTCAGTGGGTTTGAGCCCTCTACTGGCAAAGGTGATAGGCCTGAGCCTCCCCCTGCTCTTGAGAGAGCATCGCCCCTAACCCTACCATATCGCAGTGTCTAGGGGCTTGTCTCCACCCGGGGGCTGCCGATTGCATTGGAGTGGCTTCAAAGAGATCGTGCCATGCTGTTCAAACAACTCAAGATAGAAACCGTTAATCACATTAATTCCCAACAGACCTGGGATCTCCCTTTTCTTGCTCTTCATCTGCTGGTCAGTAGGGTCTCTAACTATCAGAAAACCTCTGCACGGCCTACACTTCCCTAAGATGGTAATGACTAGTTAAATTTAACCTAGATTTTGGTTAGACCATTTTCTGCCTTAAAACCCAGCCACCCACAATCCTGAAAGCGGCCATTTTGAAGGTTGGCAAAGTTTTTGTTAAAGCAACTCTATAATGCTAGTGACCAGACCCTGTGTCTAGTAGTGACTGCACTACAACTCCCCTCATTGTAATTTCTATCACTGGACAGTTACCCACAAGTTTGAACATGTTACCCGAATCGGAGCCCAGTAACCACACTACCAGTGTGTGGCTCTGCACACTGGCGGGTTCTAGTTTTACAATGCTCTGACGGCAGTGGTGCCGACCAGACCACCTCTTGTCATTTCTCTAACTGGGCCCTTTTGGGACGTACTGAAGCTGAACAGTAACATGCTGTGTCCCATCTGGTCACACATGAAACCAAAAGGTATATCCATCTGGATTTTCTTTTTGAATCTGGGAGATAGCTCACTGTTTGATGTTGCGTTTAAGGACCCAAGTGCCTTCATTACAAGCTCTAGCTGGCCCTGCTTGGCTTTAATAAGGGGTTTTAAGTCTGTGTATTCAGACTGGTTTGCATGTAGCTTCGCATAAGGCCTGAGCCTGAACCTCACTAGAAACAAGATAGGACTGATTGTATTTTGGCTTAAACGACCAGCACTCACACTGTGCCACCCATTGGGCGATTTATTTTCTCACATCACAAATTGTCTATTCATGTACTTTGTCCATAAGCCTTTTGCCTAGTTTCTGGTCAAAGATACCGTCACAAAATTTGATCACAAAGGTCTTTCTGATATTTAGCTCTACCTTGCTCATGTGTTTTTACAACCTGATCCATTAGTGCCATCCAGAAGGGACTCTCCCTCTCGTTGCCTACGATTGACAAAGCTACACTGCAGGAGTATGTAGGAATGTAAACAACCATATACCTCCCTCAAAACTTAGAAAATCCCAGCAACACTCTCCCTCTCTCCTAGGGGCAGATATTTGATCTCAGTATGAGCTGCACCCTCTAAATGACTGTACACACAATGTGCCTACTCATTCTCGGTTGATGTTTTATGCATTTTCGTCTCTATTATTTCAATCCATTCCTCTAATTGTTAGAGAGTCTGCTCTGTCAAGTTTCCCTTGAAAACGTGTGTTCCTTATGGTCCTGATGAATGTACACAACCTCCCTCCTTTCAGACCCAGGTGTAGTGGATCCATCATTACTAGTGCATTAGCTGTTGTCGTAGGTCACTTATGCGCTCCTCCATTTCCTCTTTGTTGGCTCAATGGTCCTTGCCTGAAGTTGAGACTTGAGCAGAAGAGCATAGACAAGACACTGGAATCCTCAGCTGCAGTCGTGGCAGCCCAATGCTGCTTTCATTGTCCCTTTGTTAACGATCTGGGTGTAGCTGGTGCAGAGGAGTCAGGCGCAGGACAGCAGAGATGAGTACCATAAGTAATTTTACTCAATAAAGTTCTCAATACACACGAGAAAACCAAGCCCACAATTACGGACCGTAAAACATAAAACAATCACGCACAACAACATTGGGAAAACAGTGGCTTAAATAATGAACATATAATTGGGGAATTGAAACCAGGTGTGTAAAACAAGACAAAACAAATGGAACATGGATCGGCGATGGCTAGAAGACCGGTGACGTTGCCGAATGCCGCCCAAACATAGAGAGGGACCGACTTCGGCGGAAGTCGTGACAGTACCCCCCCGCCCCGATGCACGGCTCCAGCAGTGCGCTGACACCGACCTCTGGGACGACCCGGAGGACAAGATGCAGGGCGATCCGGATGGAGACGGTGGAACTCCCGCAGCATCGAAGGGTCTCTCCTCCGGACCGTACCCCTCCCACTCCACGAGGTACTGAAGGCCCCTCCTTCCGACGCCTCGAGTCCAGGATGGCTCGAACAGCATACGCCGGGGCCCCCTCAATGTCCAGAGGGGGCGGAGGAACCTCCCGCACCTCAGACTCCTGGAGTGGACCAGCCACCACCGGCCTGAGGAGAGACACATGGAACGAGGGGTTAATACGGTAATCTGGGGGAAGTTGTAACCTATAGCAAACCTTGTTCAGGACTTTGAATGGCCCTACAAACCGCGGGCCCAGCTTCCGGCAGGGCAGGCGGAGGGGCAGTATTTGGGTCGAGAGCCAGACCCGGTCCCCCAGTGCGAACACCGGGGCCTCACTGCGGTGTCGGTCGGCGCTTGCCTTCTGACGCCTCACGGCCCATTGCAAATGCACATGAGCTGCGTCCCATGTCTCCAACGAGCGCCTAAACCATTCGTCCACTGCAGGAGCCTCGATCTGGCTCTGATGCCAAGGTGCCAGAACCAGCTGATACTCCAGTATGCACTGGAAGGGGGAGAGGTTAGTGGAGGAGTGGCGGCGCGAGTTTTGGGCAATCTCTGCCCAGGGGATGAATGCCGCCCACTCCCCTGGCCGGTCCTGGCACTAAGACCGCAGAAACCTACCCACATCCTGGTTCACTCTCTCCACATGCCCGTTACTCTCGGGGTGAAAACCCGAGGTAAGGCTGACCAAGACCCCCAGATGTTCCATGAACGCCCTCCAGACCCTTGACGTAAACTGGGGACCTCGATCAGACACTAAATCCTCAGGCACCCCATATTGCATGTGTAAACAGGGCCTCCGCAGTCTGTAGGGCCGTAGGGAGACCGGGCAAAGGAAGGAGACGGCAGGACTTAGAAAACCGATCCACAATGACCAGGATCGTGGTGTTACCCTGTGAGGGAGGAAGATCTGTGAGAAAATCCACTGACAGCTGCAACCACGGCCGTTGTGGAACGGGTAAGGGCTGTATCTTCCCTCTGGGCAAGTGCCTAGGAGCCTTGCACTGGGCGCACACCGAGCAGGAGGAAACATAAACCCTCACGTCCTTGGCCAAGGTGGACCACCAGTACTTCCCACTAAGACAGCGCACTGTCCGACTGATGCCAGGATGACCAGAGGAGGGTGACGTGTGAGCCCAATAGATCAAACGGTCGCGGACAGCGGACGGAACGTACAGACGCCCAGCTGGACACTGGGGGGAGTGGGCTCCGTACATAACGCCTGCTCGATGTCCGAGTCCAGCTCCCACACCACCGGTACCACCAGGCAAGAGGCAAGAAGAATGGGAGTGTGATCTATGGACCGCTCCTCTGTGTCGTACATCCTGGACAGTGCGTCTGCCTTAGCGTTCTGGGAACCTGGTCTGTAGGACAGGGTGAAAACAAAATGGATAAAGAACATGGCCCACCTTGCCTGGCAAGGGTTCAGTCTCTTCGCCGCCCGGATGTACTCCAGATTGCAGTGGTCAGTCCAGATGAGAAATGGGTGTTTAGCCCCCTCAAGCCAATGTCTCCATGCCTTCAGAGCCTTGACAACAGCCAACAACTCCCGGTCCCCCACATCATAGTTTCGCTCCGCCGAGAGCACGGCTCCTATCCCAGCCTTGGATGCGTCCACCTCTACTATGAATGCCAAAGAGGGATCCGGACGAGCCAGCACAGGAGCCGAGGTAAACAGAGCCTTCAGGTGACCAAATGCCCTGTCCGCCTCAGCCGACCACTGCAGTCGCACCGGTCCCCCTTTCAGCAGTGAGGTAATGGGAGCCGCTACCTGACCAAAGCCCCGGATAAACCTCCAGTAGTAGTTGGCAAATCCTAGAAACCGCTGCACTTCCTTTACCGTGGTGGGAGTCGGCCAATTACGCACGGCTGAAATGCGGTCACTCTCCATCTCCACCCCTGAAGTGGAAATGCAGTACCCTAGGAAGGAGACAAACTGTTGGAAGAACAGACATTTCTCAGCCTTGGCGTATAGGTCATGCTCCAACAGTCGACCAAGCACCCTGCGCACCAGGGACACATGCTCGGCGCGTGTAGCGGAGTATATAAGAATGTCATCAATATACACCACTACACCCTGCCTGTGCAGGTCCCTGAAAATCTCGTCTACAAAAGCCTGGAAAACTGATGGAGCATTCATCAACCCGTACGGCATGACAAGGTACTCATAGTGCCCTGAGGTGGTACTAAATTCTGTCTTCTACTCGTCCCCCTCCCGGATACGCACCAGGTTGTAAGCGTTCCTGAGGTCCAATTTTGTGAAGAAGCGCACCTCGTGCATTGACTGTATCGGACTGGCTTTGAGAGGCAGTGGGTAGCTGTACCTCACAGTGATTTGGATGATACCTCGATAGTCAATGCACAGGCGCAGACCTCCATCCTTCTTCTTCTTCACAAAAAAGAAACTTGAGGAGGCAGGTGAAGTGGAGGGCCGAATGTACCCCTGCCCCAGGGATTCGGAGACATATGTTTCCATAGCCGCCGTCTCCTCCTGTGACAGGGGATACATGTGACTCCTGGGAAGTGCTGCGTCTACCAGGAGATCTATCGCACAATCCCCCCGTCGATGGGGTAGTAATTTAGTCGCCCTCTTCTTACAGAAGGCGAGAGCCAAATCGGCAAATTCAGAGGGGATGCGCACGGTGGAAACCTGGTCTGGACTTTCCACCGTAGTCGCACCGACGGAAACCCCTAAACACCTCCATGAGCACTTTCGTGACCACTCCTTGAGAGCCCTCTGTTGCCACGAAATAGTGGGGTCATGGCAGGCCAACCAGGGTAGGCCCAGCACCACGGGAAACGCAAGAGAATCAATAAGGAAAATAATAATTCTCTCCTTGTGACCCTCCTGCGTAACCATGCTCAGTGGATCGGTGGCCTCCCTAATTATCCCTGACCCTAATGGTCCACTATCTTGGGCGTGCACAGGGAAGGGCATATCCACAGGAACAATGGGGATCCCTAAATTCTGGGCAAATGATCTGTCAATAAAATTCCCAGCTGCGCCTGAATATACTAGCGCCTTATGCTGGGAATGCGGGGGAAACTCAGGAAATTTGATAAACAAAAACATGTGAGCAACAGGGGGCTCTGGGTGAGCCTGGTGCCGACTCACCTGGGGTGACACGAGAGTGCCCTGCCTGGTGCCTCGACTCCCTGAGGAATCCCCCCAGCACCGACCAGCAGTGTGCCCTCTGCGGCCAGAGATGGTGCATGGAACGGCCCCTCCTCCGGTCGCCCTAAGCGCAGCACCTCCCAGCTCCATGGGCGTTGGATCGGAGGTGCTGGAGGATGGAATTGATAGGCCCCGATCCGGACGTCCGCGGGTAGCCAGCAGGTTATCCAGTCAGATGGACAGGTCCACCAGCTAGTCTAACGTGAAGGTGGTGTCCCTGCAGGCCAGCTCCCGACGAACGTCCTCGCGCAGACTGCACCGGTAGTGATCAATCAGGGCCCTGTCGTTCCATCCTGCGCTGGCAGGGTCCGGAAGTCAAAAGCAAAATCCTGCTCGCTCCTCGTCCCCTGCCTTAGGTGGAACAGACGTTCTCCAGACGTTCTGAACTCTGCGTAATGGTCCAACACCGCCTCTCCTTCCATCCATATGGCGTTGGCCCACTCCCGACACTACCAGGTGAAATGTGAGGCGCCAAATTCAAAATCCAAAAGTTGAATTATTAAACATCCACCAATATACAAGTGTTCCATACTCATCAAAAGCTCTGTTTCTTGGCAATATCACAGCGTTGTCAGATTTCAAAAAGGCTTTACGGCGAAAGCACAACATTTGATTGTTTGAGGGTAGCACCTCACATACTTTGTCATAGCCATGAATTCATTAGCCAGCGTGGCACACACATAACACATTTCACAGCAAAAACAAATCAATTACCTGTTGAAGAACTTCTGCTGAGGTCTTCCTAAGTGTCCAACGAAGACAATCCATGGTTCTTTTGTTAGAAAAAGTCATTTATTATATCCATAAATCTCCATTTGGTTCGCGCGTTATAATCAGAAACTACAGCGTCCACACCTCCATTGAAACGTGACTAGAACTCGTTCATCTTATACCTATAAACTTGTCCAAGAACAATCAAACATCATTTTAAATGTATCCTTAGGAACACTTTTACGTATATTTACTATAANCGGAATATAAACTGAGCTCTAAAGACGGTAAAAAACACAGTGCGCGCTTCCCAAGAGCGCGCGCCCACTCCTATAGAGTTCCAAAGAGGCACTTCCTTATTCCCTCTTCTTCTCTGCTCTAAAGCATCTGAACAGAATCAAAACATGGTCTCGAGACTGTGGACATCTAAAGGAAGCGATAGGTACTGCATTCATATGCCCTTATATGGGCATTTTCATGAGGGAGGGGTTCCAAATGAGGCACTCTGTGAAAACCACTTTCTCCAGGACAGAAATTCCTCTGGGTTTTGCCTGCCATATCCGTTCTGTTTTACTCACAGACAAATGGTTAACAGTTTTGGGAAATTCAGAGTGTTTCCTATCCAATGGTACCAAATATGTGCATATCCTATTTTCTGGGCCTGAATGGGAGGCATTTTACTTTGGGCACGCCAGGCTCTCCAAAACGGTGAAGTTGTGCAGTGATCCCTGAGAGGTTAAGTAGTTTTTTTTCACTCAACTTATTTTCATTGAACTTTTTCACTCCAGATGCTTTATCTCGACATGGTCCTACAGGACATCTACCAGCCGAAGCTTAGTAGTAACATTAACATTATGCCATCTAATTGCAGTCGCTGTACTCATAAAGTACAGGAAAACTATCGTCTTATAGTGAGGATAGTTGTGATGCAAGCCCAGCTTCAGATGCAATCATTAGGCAAGGGTAATTTAAGTGTAGGAAAGGATGAAACAGTGTCTGTGCCACCAGTAAGTACAGATAGTAGTAGAAATCCCCTTGCACAGTCCCCGGCGACTCCATTACCCGCAGTAATAGACTTAAAAATAATCATTCAGTGATCATACACTATTCATCAGGGGTCAGGGCTACTGACATGAAGGCTACTCTAAAGAGGGTGCAGGCTAAAGCCAAAACTGGTGAGTGTAGAAAGTATAGGGATATTGTTATCCACGTCGGCACCAACGATGTTCAGATGAAACAGTCAGAGATCACCAAGCACAACATAGCTTCATCGTGTAAAATTGGCAAGCAGTCTCACAACTCAATCTCTGGTTGAAACCTGTTTTCTGCTCCTCCCAAAAGATTTCTGGGACTCATTCACAAACAGGACCAAGCCTGGCCTACTGAGGAGTGACGGACTCCATCCTAGCTGGAGGGGTGCTCTCATCTTATCTATGAACATAAACAGGGCTCTAACTGTCAGTCAGGCTGCCAGCTTAGTGGAGTCTGCCACTAGCATAGTCAGTGTAGTCAGCTCAGCTATCCCCATTGAGACCGTGTCTGTGCCTCTATCAAAGTTGGGCAAAACTAAACATGGCGGTGTTTGCTTTAGCAATCTCACTGGAATAAAAACCTCCATTCCTGTCATTATTGAAAGAGATTGTGATATCTCACATCTCAAAGTAGGGCTACTTAATGTTAGATCACTCACTTCCAAGGCAGTTAAAAATGATGTTTGATTTGTTTGTAGAAAGTTTATAGGTATAATTTGAATGTGTTCTCTTCACGGTTCAATGGGCGACTCAACGGTGGATTTTATGATCATAACGCGCCAACCAAAGGGAGATTTATGGATATAATAAATGACTTTTTCTAACAAAAGAACCATTGGATGTCTTCGTTGGACACTTGGGAAGCCCTCAGCAGAAGTTCTTCGAAAGGTAAGTGATATTTTATAGCTCTTATATGGGTTTTGTGTGACCCGCGCTGGATATGAATTTATGCTAATGTGGAAAATATGTGGGGTGCTATCCTCAAACAATCAAATGTTGTGCTTTCACCGTAAAGCCTTTTTGAAATCTGACAACGCTGTTATATTGCCAAGAAGCAGAGCTTTTGATGACTATGCAACACTTGTATATTGATGAATGTTTAATAATTAAACTTTTGGATTTTGAATTTGGCACCTTACATTTCACCGGGTAGTGTCAGGAGTGGCCCGCTAGCGCGCCGCTACTCCCAAAGTAGTTAAGTGCCAACCACTGGTACCATTAATGCTAGTTAGTGCTAGTTTGACCACCAGTGTCTTTGTGAAGCATTTCATAGCCTTCAATAGTGGCTGTACTAGAGAATTTAAAACATTATTCTTTGTAAGAACATAGTATATGGGACTGATTTTAAGAAATTTTGCTGAATTAATTTGATTAATATTATAGTGTTTCTACTCCAAGAAAAACGAAAAACCCTCTGGGTTTCCGTTAGGATTGAATGGAAAATATGGCAATGTACAACGTGGTGGTCGGGAGTAGGCTACAGTGCTTTACTATTTAGCTAAAGCATCCCTGTGTCGTGTGGGCACATGGGAGACCAGGGTTCAGTTCCCCAATGGGGCGGAAGGAGTAGGCTGTACTTGTAAATATAAATTTGTTCTTAAATGATTCCATATGTGTTATTTTATAGTTGTGATGTCTTCACTATTATTCTACAATGTAGAACATTTTAAAAATAAAGAAAACCCCTGGAATGAGTAGGTGTCTCCAAACTTTTGAGGCCATCAAGACGTTTAGGCTAGATAAATTGACGATACCACAATGCAACAAATACATTTGATCATCTCAGCAAGGTTTTACCTGTGTCGTGGAGCTGGGTGGAAGTGCAACTAAAATGTAGTTTAAATAACCATCTCCATTTTGAATGTATTTTTTCTAGTTATTTTACTAACGAAAGCATAAAGATGTTGATGAAGAAATACTGTACCACTGTTTTGAGTTAGAAATGTAACACTTCAGAGTACTTAACTTCTTAGGGAGTGGTGGGGCGCTCCCGACACTACCCGGTGAAATGCAAGGCGCCAAATTCAAAATCCAAAAGTTGAATTATTAAACATGAATCAATATACAAGTGTTTCATAGTCATCAAAAGCTCTGCTTCTTGGCAATATCACAGCGTTGTCAGATTTCAAAAAGGCTTTACGGTGAATGCACCACATTTGATTGTTTGAGGGTAGCACCTAACATATTTTTTCCATTACCATGAATTCATAAGCCATCACGGTTCACACATAACACATTTCACAGCGAAAACAAATCAATTACCTTTTGAAGAACTTCTGCTGAGGTCTTCCTAAGTGTCCAACGAAGACAATCCATGGTTCTTTTGTTAGAAAAAGTCATGTATTTTATCCATAAATCTCCATTTGGTTCGCGCGTTATAATCAGAAACTACAGCGTCCACTACTCCATTGAAACGTGACTAGAACTCGTTCATCTTATACCTATAAACTTGTCCAAGAACAATCAAACATCATTTTAAATGTATCCTTAGGAACACTTTTACGTATATTTACTATAATAAATCAACCGGAATATAAACTGAGCTCTAAAGACGGTAAAAAACACAGTGCGCGCTTGCCGAGAGCGCGCATCCACTCCTATAGAGTTCCAAAGAGGCACTTCCTTATTCCCTCTTCTTCTCTGCTCTAAAGCATCTGAACAGAATCAAAACATGGTCTCGAGACTGTGGACATCTAAAGGAAGCGATAGGTACTGCATTCATATGCCCTTATATGGGCATTTTCATGAGGGAGGGGTTCCAAATGAGGCACTCTGTGAAAACCACTTTCTCCAGGACAGAAATTCCTCTGGGTTTTGCCTGCCATATCCGTTCTGTTTTACTCACAGACAAATGGTTACCGGTTTTGGAAAATTCAGAGTGTTTCCTATCCAATGGTACCAAATATGTGCATATCCTATTTTCTGGGCCTGAATGGGAGGCATTTTACTTTGGGCACGCCAGGCTCTCCAAAACGGTCACCTCGTGTGCTCATCCCTAAGAAGTTAAAATAATGTCTGTGAGTATAACAGAACTGATTTGGCAGGCGAAAACCAGAGGAAAATCTATCCGGAAAATGTGATTTTGTGATGACACACTTTTTCTTTTGACATGCTATTCAAAGCAGGGGGATTTAGCTCCCAGATCACAGTTCCTATGGCTTCCACTAGATGTCAACAGTCTTTAGACATGGTTTCAGGCTTGTTTTTTTAAAAAACGAACAAGAAATAGGAGTTCTTCCTGGTGTCTCGTGAAAAGGACTCTACTGTTTTGCGCATGTGACTGTGTGCGCTCTTCGTTATTTTAACTTTTCGATTGAACAGGCTATTTTCCCTCTGAAATATTATCGTTTATTTACATATTAGGGTACCTGAGGATTGATTAGAAATGTTGTTTGACTTGTTTGGACAAAGTTTATAAGTAACTATTTTTGGTTTCCTTTAACTGTCTGTTGACCAAGTGGAATGGGTGGATTACTGAACAAAACGCGCCAACCAAACAGAGTTTTGGGGATATAAAGAGGGACCTTATCGAAGAAAACAAACATTCTTTGTGTTCCTGGGACCCGTGGGATTGCAACCAGAGGAAGATCTTTCAAGATAAGGGATTTATTTTATCGCTATTTTTGAATTTTGTGACGCCTGTGCTGGTTTGAAATAAAAACAATTATGGAGGAAGTAGGCGGGGCGCTGTCCTCAGATAATCAAATGCTATGCTGTCGCCATAAAGCCTATTGTAAATCGGACGACGGGGTTTGATTACCAAGATTCTAAGCCAAAGAATGGTGTACAACACTTATATTTTCAGGAATGTTTAATATTACTATTTTTGTAATGTGAATTTGGCGCTCTGCATTTCACCGGATGTTGTCGCAGGTGGGACGCTAGCGATCGCCAACGATCCCTAAGAAGTTAAAACCGCCGGTTTCCAATGATGCAACAATCAGCATTTGAGCTGGCCACATTTTAAGAAACATTTTGCACAAACACAGTCCTTCAAGTTTTGGCCAGAATTTGAGCAGTTTATTTTTGGATGTAATGTTCAGACATTCACAGAAGTATCTACAGCATTACACAATCATTCAAACCGGAAAAATGTAGGCTACATTTGTCCTAGCGCTAACTGAGGAAAGATTGATGTAACACAAGTGGTCATATTTTTATAAATCTCTGCTGACATAAACTACAATATGAATTCGCTAATAGCAATCGCTGAGCTCACCCGCTAATCGCTGAGCTCACCCGCTAATCGAAATAATTGAGTAAAACACCCTCTAGAAATTGAAAGTAATCTGATGATGGGTAGTTTCTGCACACTGCTATTCTTTTTATCCTCACAGAAACTAAAGATAATAAGAGAAGACAAGATGAGTTTGGTCTGTTCATAGTATGCATGTTGAAGGGTGTGTGTCATCTACCATCGTTCACATCCCACCATTCACTTCCGGAAGTTCTCAAAAAAGTTGTGAACCCTTACTCACCTCATTTTGTTATAACATCTTTGGTCCGACAGACGATTACGTGAAACCCAGAATGCATTGTATGTCAACAAACATGGCTCCACACAAAGCTGGAATTAGCTTAGCTCATCATAATCAGTACACCCTTCAAAAAAGTATTTTACACATAATATGTGCCCATTACAATCTATGCAAGAATCGGAATGCATGATTTGTCACCGGAACTTGAAAACATGTGAATAAAACAGTAAATATATAATTAATTACCACACCAAACATTTTCTGACAGTGATTTATTGATACAAGTGGCTCATGCCGGCAGTCAATCACGTAACCTCTCACTCCCACTCTGAGCCATTCAGTGTTGTTGTTTATGTATGGAGCTAGTGAGCTAAGCTGTAGCATTAGCAACGTCTTTCATAAGGAGACAACTCACAAATGCGGAAATTCTGGAGATGTTTAAAATTCTGACAATGAGTCGGAGAGTGAAAGTCAGGAATCAGATTCTGAGAGTGACCGTGACAGTGAGGAGCTGCCCCCCAACTTTGTAGCCATTGAGAACCCTGAATCTAAGGACCCCTTGTCCACTGACGATGTCCCAGGTCCCTTTGAAGATTCTGGTGGTGATGGAGGCAGACCGACAGTGGATGAAGTACAGGAGTTCTGTGGTAGCTGGAAGGCCGCCAGCCATTTCACCCCTCCAGGCCCTGCTGTTTGCTTTGATAAGCCCCAGTCTGCAACCCCCTTTGCCATTTCCATCTCAGGCAGAGTGCTTCAAGTTGTTTCTGACAGAGGAGCTGGTGGGAGACATGGTAGAGCAGACCAATCGCTATGCCTTGGAGCTACTGTAGAAGAGAGAGCCAAGAGTGGGGGGGAACTTGCTAAATGGGTGACAACCACAATTAGTGAAATGTATACCTTCCTGGTGACAGTCCTTCTCATGGGGACAGTAAAGAAGAACTCCCTAAGAGAATACTGGATCACAGATCCTATGTTTACAACTCCCTTCTTTGCCAACCTCTTTTCCCAATTCCGCCTCCTCGTTCTGCTGCGACGTCTGCATTTTGTCACAATGCTACTGACATCCTAAATGACCCGTTATACAAAATAAGACATGTTCTCACCAGCCTGACATCCGCATTTGGTCGGGTCTTTGTGCCATACAATAACCTATGCATTGATGAGTCCCTGATGTTATGGAAAGGTTGGTTGGTGTTCCGTCTATATATTCCCTCCAAAAGGCACAGGTTTGGGGTCAAGTTCTTTGTATACCTTTCATGTATACCTTCCTCGTGAAGACAGGATTTGTCCAGGACATTATAGTTTACACAGGGTCCACCACTGGCATCCAACATTATGAAGGCCTTGGGGTGTCCGGGTCCACGGTGATGACAATGCTGGCTCCTCATCTCGGCAAGGGACACACTTTGGTGTGGACAATTTGTACAGCAGTTCCACACTCTTCCAGCATATTTTCTCCCAACACAGGGGCCTGTGGCACAGTCAGGTCGAACAGGAAGGGGATGCCGGCATTCGAATGCAGGAAGATGCAGAGAGGGGAGGTGGAGTTCAAGGAGAACGGTCAACAGCTGGCAGTAAAGTGGCATGACAAACGAGACATCCATGTCTTCTCCACTATCCATACAGCAACCATGTCGGCCACAGGGAAGGTGGACCACTTGACGGAAGTGAGAAAAATCTAACCAGACTGTGCGCTTGACTATAACCTCAAAATGGGGTCAGTGGACAAGGCGGACATGATAAATAGCTTTGTGGAATGCACTCTGAACATTTTTCATTTTTCCATCAGATCGACACTGATGCCCTCAATGGCCACATAGTTCACCGCCAACTAAGAGGTGAGATGATAACTGAACAAGGTATTTTTTGTAATTGGACGTACAGTTCACATACGGTTCCATTATGCAATTATAGTGACAATATCTCACCCACCTACCCACTGCCTCATCATCCGCTCCTTTCCCTCATCCTCCCCACTCCCTCATAGGTAAAGTAATTACCTACCAAAAGTACAGAGAGAACCTCATGAGAGAGCTGCTGGAGGAGCACCACACCCCTCGGCGCCCATCCACTGGGTGTCGTCCTGCTGCGGACAATCCCCTACGCCTCATGGCATGGCATTTTCCCTGCAAACTGCTGCTCAAGGTACACGGTCGCACACGGTGGCACTGCAAAGTCTGCCTGTCTGGCACCAGGAGAAGTAAGCAGAGGAAGTTGACAAAATACATGTGTTCAGCTTGTAAAACACCTCTCTGTATTTCACCATGCTTTGGGGAGTATCATATGCTCAAGCACTATTGAGTATATCTGCAGCAATTAGTGACTGACTGACCTGACAGATGACCTGCCAAGATACTATGCCTTTAGAGGTGGGGGTGGAAATGCAGTTGTTGTTCGGTCACTGCATGAATATGAAATATGGATTATGCATATTCCGTTTTTTTTCCTCTAGTAAAACAAGTTTTTGTTGTTCAACAACCAACTTCTTCAACAACCAACTGATACAGCCTGGATTTGAACCAGGGTGTCTGTATTGACGCCTCTAGCAGTGAGATGCAATGCCGTAGACCGCTGCGCCTCTTGGGTGTCGTAAGGCCAGGGTAGCTTCAGAATACAACACAAGCTAATACTTCTCTGACGCAATTAGCATTGTTTTACAGAGCTAATAGAAGAATGTAGCTAGCTACATAAGCATGATTGAATATAACACCGTAAAGGTTATGAAATGAGTAACATTACCTCGCACGTTCACAAGGTATATACACATATGTATTATGCTCCATACATACAGTGAGCTACAGTAGAAACGGCATACAGAAACTATTATAATGTAATAAGGCACTTACTTTAACAGAAACACAGCCTAGATTTGAACCAGAGTGTCTGTAGTGACGCCTCTAGCACTGAGATACTGTGCCTTAGACCGCTGCGCCACTTGGGAGTTGTAAGGCCAGGGTAGCTTCAAAATACAACACAAGCTAGTACTTATCTGACGCAATTAGCATTGTTTTACAGAGCTAATATAAGAATGTAGCTAGCTACATAAGCACGATTGAATATAACACCATAAAGGTTATGAAATGAGTAACGTTACCTCGCGTTTCCGCGGTTATAAGGAATATAAACAAATATATTGTGCTCCAAACATACTGTAAGCTACAGTAGAAACGACATATAGAAACTATTATAACATAATAAGGCACTTACTTTGATAGAAACCCCACACATTTCCAAAATTATTATTAGTAATGAAAACAACAATGACTGCAATGCGGGCAACAGATGGAAAATGTGAACACGTGTGTAGATCCTGTGCTGACGGGAGATGCGTAAATGTCTGCAGACTTGAACTGCACAAACAATTGGGAAGTGCTTTGGGAATTCTGTCCGGATCAGAAAAAAAAAAAAAATGTATTGTCCGCAAAAGTAAAAAGGACTATTTTTATGTGAATGAATGAGGAGGCGGAACACACTTCAATTCAAACTGTTCTTACAGAATAAAAACTTGTTAGAAAATAATTTGAAATTGACAAATTCAAACAGCCTAGAAATAAAAACAGGCTGTGTGCCTTGGTTTGAGGGCAGCGCGGATTAAATGTACTGTTGCGTAACAATCACATTCTGGAATGGAGAGAACATTCTAACATCACGTGTGAAAAGGTTAAATAAATAAGACCTACACCACTTTTAACAGCACATTACTCAACACTAGTAAGACTCTTGTCGCCTATGGTAGGCCTACAGTATATCGAAAAATATGATATGACTCTCCGCCAATAATTACATATAGAGGATTGGAGGATTCTAAATTAAAACCAAAAGCCGCCTCACGGGTCTCCCGGTGGCGGCCAGCATGGGTATTCGTAGCAATGCATTTTGCATTGCGATGTGGTGACTTAGACAGCTGCACCACTGGGGAGGCCCCATCCACTACGTATCAAAATACAGAGACGTGTTGGTTAAGGTATATTGCTAATAGCCCATAATAGGCTATTATAATACTGTACATGGTGTCCAGGTCAGGATAACCAAAACATTTATTTATTAAAGACTATCAGAAAGAATGTTGGTCTTATTTATTTTGATCCAAAGCCATGACTGAGTGAGTCACTCAGCTTTCTGTAGGTTTTTATTTTTATTTCACCTTCATTTAACCAGGTAGGCCAGTTGAGAACAAGTTCTCATTTACAACTGCGACCTGACCAAGATAAAACAAAGCAGTGCGACACAAACAACACAGAGTTACACATGGGATAAACAAACGTACAGTTAATAACACAATAGGAAAATGTAGTACGATTACGGAGGTGAGGCAATAAATAGGCCATAGTGTACAGGTGCAATGATCGGTAAGCTGCTCTGACAGCTGATGCTTAAAGTTAGTGGGTTTGGGGTTTGGCAACGAAGTGGGTTTGGCAACGAATATGAAGCGAGGGCCAGCCAACGATAGCATACAGGTTGCAGTGGTGGGTAGTATATGGGGCTTTGGTGACAAAACGGATGGCACTGTGATAGATGCCGGATATATGACTGAGCCATTAACTTGATAATATATAACGATATTTTGGAGGTTATTTCGTTTTCAAAAAAACAAAAGTGAGCGAATTTAATCTGAATAAAAGGCCAAAATAATATTTGTAAATGCCAAAACATTTATTTCTGTTTTTAGAGGGAAAGAAACGTCCCTATGGGACTCACAATAACGGTTGGATGTGATAAATAATAATTATAATAATAATACATTTGACAATAGAATTCTCCCCCTACCCTCCATCTAGGCAAGTATATTGTCCAGCTACCTGCTAGAACAGCGGGAACGTTTCCTTGGTCAGTGCCATTATTAGTGCAATGCCCCTTAAAGAGCCCGCACTGCTGCTCGGTCATCCTATATTTCCAAGTTAATTGAGGAGAATAAGAACAATCCAAAATGTATTTTTTATTTTTTTATTTTTTAAGATCAATGGAGACACTCAAGTTTTTAAATCTTATATCTCGATCACCACATTCTTTTGGAGAGATTGGAAACCCAAATTGGTCTTCTGGCCTGGTTTACATCTTATCTGTCGGAAATATATCTGTTTCTCTCTGTGGATGGTTTTTCCTATGACAAATCAATTGTACGTTTCCTGTTTTGGGACCACTATTGTTTTCACTATATATTTTACCTCTTGGTGATGTAATTCGGAAACATAATGTTAACTTTCACTGCTATGCGGATGATACACAGCTGTACATTTCGATGAAACATGGTGAAGCCCTAAAATTGCCATCCCTGGAAGCCTGTGTTAAAGACGTAAGGAAGTGGATGGTGGCAAATGTTTTACTTTTAAACTCAGACCAAACAGAGATGCTAGTTCTAGGTTCCAAAATATATATTTTGTTCGATCTGACAATTAATCTTGATGGTTGTACAGTTGTCTCAAATAAAACTGTGAAGGACTTTGGCATTATTTTGCACCCTGATCTCTCCTTTGACGAACATATCAAGAATATTTCAAGGACAACTTTTTTCCATCTTCGTAACATTGCAAAAATCAGAAACTTTTTGTCCCAAAATTATGCAGAAAAGCTAATCCATGCTTTTGTCACTTCTAGATTAGACTACTGCAATGTTATACTTTCCATCTACCCAGATAAAGCACAAAATAAACTTCAGTTAGTGCTAAACACGGCTGATAGAATCTTGAATAGAACCACATTTTTTTGTCATATTACTCCAGTGTTAGCCTCTCTACACTGGCTTCCTGTTAAGGCTAGAGCTGATTTCAAGGTTTTACTGCTAACCGACGAAGCATTACATGGGATTGCTCCTACTTATCTCTCTGATTTGGTGCTGCCGTACATACCTACAAATATGCTATGATCACAAGATGCAGGCCTCCTTATTGTCTAAATTTCTATAGAATGGTCTGCCTATCCATGTGAGAGATGCAGACTCGGTCTCGACCTTTAAGTCTTTATTGAAGACTCATCTCTTCAGTAGGTCCTATGTTTCAGTGTAGTCTGGCCCGGGGGTGCAAAAGTGAACGGAAAGGCACTGGAGCAACAAACTGCTCTTGCTGTATATGCCTGGCCGGTTCCCCTCTCTCCACTGGTGTTCTCTGCCTCTGACCCTATTACGGGCGCTGAGTCACTGGGTTACTAGTGCTCTTCCATAATGTCCCAAGGAGGGGTGTGTCACTTGAGTGGGTTGAGTCACTGACGTGATCTTCCTGTCCGGGTTGGCGCCCCCTCGGGTTCGTGCCATGGAGGAGATCTTCGTGGGCTATACTCCGCCTCGTCTCAGGGTGGTAAGTTGGTGGTTTGCGTATATCCCTCTAGTGGTGTGGGGGCTGTGCTTTGGCAAAGTGGGTGGGGTTATATCATGCCTGGTTGGCTCTGTCCGGGGGTATCGTCGGACGGGGCCACAGTGTCTCCCGACCCCTCCTGTCTCAGCCTCCAGTATCTATGCTACAATAGTTTGTGTTGGGGAGCTAGGGTCAGTCTGTTATATCTTGAGTAATTCTCCTGTCTTGAATATAAGTATGCTCCCTCTAATTCTCTCTCCCTCCCCTACCGGAGGACCTGAGCCCTGGGACCATGCCTCAGGACTACCTGGCCTGATGACTCCTTGCTGTCCCCAGTCCACCTGGTCGTGCTGCAGCTCCAGTTTCAACTGTTCTGCCTGCGGCTATGGAACCCTGACCTGATCACCGGATGTGCTACCTTGTCCCGGACCTCTCTCTCTCTCTACCACACCTGCTCTCTAACTCTGAATGCTCGGCTATGAAATGTCAACTGACAATTACTCCTGAGGTACTGACCTGTTGCACCCTCTACAACCACTGTGATTATTATTATTTGACCCTGCTGGTCATCTATGAACGTTTGAACATCTTGTTATAATCTCCTCCCGGCACAGCCAGAAGAGGACTGGCCACCCCTCAGAGCCTGGTTCATTTCTAGGTTTCTTCCTAGGTTTCTGCCTTTCTAGAGAGTTTTTCCTAGCCACTCTGCTTCTACATCTGCATTGCTTGCTGTTTGGGGTTTTAGGCTGAGTTTCTGTATAGCACTTTGTGACATTGTAAAATGGCTTTATAAACACATTTGACTAATTTGACTGAATACCACCTGGAGGAACTCCAGAACAGTCAAGCGCTGCAGCGGGACTACCCAACAAAGCAACCAAGCTCGCAACCGGATCTCTGTACACAAAGGAGTGAAGATGACAGAAGGTTTCAGACTTTACCTCTCTCAGGTGTCCCCCAGTCTTTTCCTTTTGGCCATTCGGCACAGAGGAATATGGCATCTCCATGCCAACAAAGCCAAAGCTTGGCTTCTCCTCTTGGCCTTTTGGCCCATAATTTCCCACAGGATAAAGCCAACCCTCCCTGGCCACTTGGTGCGGAACGCCTTGAGAAAATTGTCAAGAACTTCCGCAACTTTAACCACGCCTTGGATTGCTACCCGAACACTACGGGTTCTGACATGCCTTACCTGTTGAGACAAACGTTGAATAGACATGTGACAAGGTTCATCTGTCTACAACAGCAACACATGCAAAACGACTACGCAAAACTTGCCATGGCTTTGAAAATAGAATTCAGTGGGTCTGCGACTCGCAAACGCAACAGCTTGCTGGCCAACACCGTCAAACAAGATCAGAATGAACACCTTTGGCCTACTCACTGAAACAGTAATGTATGAGCTATTACCATTCAAACAAATGTTTCTGTCGAACATGTATCCCAACTTCTTTAACCTCTTTGCGCACGGATCCCGCTAACGGGATCAAATTTCGACAACATCCGGTGAAATTGCAGAGGCTACAAAAATCGTAATATTAAACATTCATGAAAATACAAGTGTCTTACATGGTTCAAAAGCTTAGAATCTTGGTAATCCAACTGCATTGTCAGATTTCAAAAAGGCTTTACGGGCGAAAGCATACCATGCGATTATCTGAGGACAGCGGCCCACACCAAAATCATTTTTCAACCAGCACAGGCGTCACAAAATCACAAATTGCAATAAAATAAATCACTTACCTATGAAGATCTTGCTCTGTTTGCAATCCCAGGGCTCACAGCTACACATTGAATGGCCTTTTGTTTGATAAAATCCATTTTTATAGCCTAACACAAAACATTTTGTAAACCGCTTGTGCCGTGAATTCCGTCTCATTCACCTTTCGACGAAAGATTTGATGTTAATACACACACTAAACGTCCATTTATCCAGTCATGTTTGGTTTCATTGCAATCCTCTGGTTGTTTGTAACACAACCACACAAGATGGCTTTTTTCCCCGGGACAAATTGACCGAATGAAACCGATTTGAAGACAACAAGTAATGACCTCATTGCGCACCAATGATATGACCGCTGTTCCGTTGATTGACTGTATTTTGGCCCAATGACCACTGATCGTCTTGAAATCTTGCTTGGTAGATAGCCAATGAGATGAGGTAAACGGCAACCTGTAATGTTTATGTGTTGGAAGACCAGCACATGTAGTAAACTCTGGCGTAAAGAGGGTCTTTCGCCATTGAACATTCTGACTGGAAGGAGCCACGTGCGTTATGCATTGCATTATTTCGGTAAAGAGCATTTTCAGCAATTTTTATATAAAATAATATGGCGACTAAATCAGGAAAATCTAAGTCTAGGTATACAGATGTAAACCAAATGATAGATGAAATTGATAGGGAAAGTGAGACAGAGTTTCTCCTTGACAATGACTCACAGACGGAATAATATTTTTTACACGGAGAGGACATCGTTTTGGACTGGTAAGTTCTTCTCATGCTAATGCCGTTGTTTTAAATTAATAATATCAAATATTATTCAATATTTTTATTTATTTATTTGCAATATATAAAAATATAATCAGTAATGAAATGTGTAAAGTACACATTGGCTATACATTGTGGTTGGGTATTTGTATTGACCCATAACGTGTGTGTGTGTGTATATATATATATATATATATATCTATATCTTGAGTAGAATGTAACAGCAAACACACACCTCAACACAGCGACCATGCTTCCTCCACTCAATAAAACATATTGTGTGGATTAGAAGGAGCATGGCCACCATGCCGAGATGCGTGTGTCTGCCGCTCCACCCCACCCCCGTATGAAATTGCCATTGGAGGCTGTTGAGGGGAGGGCAGGCCCACAACAATGGCCGGAGTGGAATGGAACAGCACTTCATCATAGTGATTGTGTTCCCTCTACTCTATAAAATGCATATCTGTTTATTTTACGTGTTGATACAGGGATCATACGTAAAAGTATTCTTACTGAACTTTTGTCTTTCACAGTGCCTCTGACTCTGAATGGACCCCTGCTGTCTCCAGCTCCACACCATTCAGAGGTGTGAAGACAGCAATAAAGAAGCGGAGGTGGGGAAGTGTGCAACCTGCAGGCAAAGAGGCAGAGGGGCGTTGGCACACTGTGCTAGAAGATGATGTCGAGCCACCTCCACCAACATTTAGGCCAAAAAGGCAACCAGGACCTCAGCTGGACATGACAGCAAAATACAGCCCCCTTCAACTTTTTCATCTGTTTTTCACCTCGTCAGTTGTTGATTCACTGGTGTCTAACACCAATACGTATGGTGCGAAGAAGCAAGCAGGCAAGAAAGAGGCATGGAAGCCCATTTCCATGTCAGACCTTTTCTGTTTCCTTTCGATGGTCATTTACATGGGGCTGGTGAAGCTGAAAACCCTGGGGGACTACTGGAAAACGTCACCTCTCTACCAACTGCCTTTCCCCATCACTGTCATGTTTTGTAAAAGGTTTCTGGCTATCTCACGGGTGCTGCATATCAGTGACCCGAAAGTTGATGAGGACAATGAGAAGAAGAGAGGCACAGCTAGGTTTGATAGGCTCTGCAAAATCAAACCTCTCAACCCCAACATGGTTGAGGCCTGCAAGACCTATTTTCAGCCTGCCCAGAACCTGTCCATAGATGAGAGGATGGTAGCCTCAAAGGCCAAAATTGGCCTCAAACAATACATGCGAAACAAACCTACAAAGTGGGTTTACAAACTGTTTGTTTTGGCTGATTGTGTGTGTGCTTACACATGCAATTTTTTTGTTTATGAGGGGAAAAGCAGTTTTGCGACCGGTAAGGGACTTAGCTATGATTCTGTTATGGAGTTATTGGATTTTCAACTGCTGGGGAAGGGCTACAAGCTGTTTGTGTACAACTTCTACCCAAGCCCTACCCTGTTCACAGACCTGAGGAAGCTGGATGTGTGGGCTTGTGGCACCATTCGTACCAACAGACAGGGCTTTCCAAAAACGAAGGTGAATGACATGCCTAAGCGGGCTGATCAGGGTACCATGCGATGGATCAGAGAGGTGGTCATGTGCACAACCATCCACAAATCCTTCAGTGGCGATCACGTCGTCAGGCGTGTGAAGAACGCGAATGGGGCATCGTCCCCATTCCAGCTGCTGTGAAGGACTACAACAAGAGCATGGGAGGTGTGGACCTGTCAGACGCGCTGATAGGCTACTACAATGTTCTTCACAAGACCATGAAATGGTACAAGACATTCTTATATCATTTCATCGACATTGCTGTGGTCAATGCATTCATCCTCCAGAAGGAAATGGCTAAGAGCTGTGGACAGCCCCCCATCTCACAGCTAGCCTTCCGAGAGCTGCTCATCAGGGAGCTTGCTGCCTACAGCAAGTCCCCTGCAACACCTTCTGTCCCCTCTACCCCTGTCCCTTCTGCTCCTGCCACAAGTGGTGTTCACCTGCCCAAGTTCATTTCTGCAGGCATGGATGTGCCTCAGGGCAAAAAGGGCACAGCATGGAGGCGTCGTTGTGTTCTTTGTAAAATGAAGTCCCCCATCACCAGCACAACTTGTTCGGTGACCCTCTGCTTTACAGCAGAAAGAGACTGCTATGGGACATGGCATCAGCAGCACAATATTGTGTAGAGGACTGAGGGTCTTCCAAATATTGAAAGTGTGTAAATAGTTAGCCTTGTTATTTTTTATTGTGTAATTTATTGTTTATTTTGGGTGTGTTCGAATAGCATTTTGGTATTTTGTATATAGTTATTGGCTTCAAAATGTATCACTTCACCAATTTGGCCACTTGGGTACATTTGGGTAACTTGTGTGGGACACCTGGGTGACTTCATGCGAAATGTCATGTAGCTCGCTCAATCCGGAAGTTATCATTCTGAAACTTTGCACAAGTACTGTTGCCCTCTTATGTTCTTCATTGAAATTATCCCCAGCATCCTATCTGAATGTTTGTATTTTCTTGTTCATTTCAAAGATGATGCAACAACAATAAAAAACAAAAAAAGTATGTTGTTTGTTTGTATTATCTTCTACCAGATCTACTATGTTTTATTCTCCTACATTCAATTCACATTTCCACAAACTTCAGAGTGTTTGCTTTCAAATGGTACCAAGAATATGCATATCCTTGCTTCTGGGCCTGAGCTACAGGCAGTTAGATTAGGGTATGTCGTCAGGCGGAAATTGAGTAGAAGGGGGGGCTAGCCTTAAGAGGTTAACTTCTTAGGCAGCGGTGGGGCGCACTCCCGACACTACCAGGTGAAATGCAAGGCGCCAAATTCAAAATCCCAAAGTTGAATTATTAAACATGCACCAATATACAAGTGTTTCATAGTCATCAAAAGCTCTGCTTCTTGGCAATATCACAGCGTTGTCAGATTTCAAAAAGGCTTTACGGCGAAAGCACAACATTTGATTGTTTGAGGGTAGCACCTTCACTATTTTCCCATTACCATGAATTCATTAGCCTTCACGGTTCACACAAAACACATTTCACAGAGAAAACAAATCAATTACCTGTTGAAAAACTTCTGCTGAGGTCTTCCTAAGTGTCCAACGAAGACAATCCATGGTTCTTTTGTTAGAAAAAGTAATGTATTATATCCATAAATCTCCGTTTGATTGGCGCGTTAGAATGAGAAAATACAGCCTCCAATCGTCCATTGAAACGTGAAGAGAACTCGTTCAACTTATACCTATAAACTTGTCCAAGAACAATCAAACATCCTTTTTAATGTATCCTTAGGGACACTTTTCTGTATAAATAGCATAATATTTCAACCGGAATATAAACTGGGCGATAAGAACGGAAAAAAAACAAAGGACGCGCCTGGCGTGAGCGCGCGTTGTCTTGTAAAGGACACCTATGGGGACACTTCCTGATTCCTCTTCTTCTCTGCTCTAATGCATCCAATGAGGCACTCTGTCAAAACCACTTTTTCCAGGACAGAAATTCCTCGGGGTTTCGCCTGCCATATCCGTTCTGTTTTACTCACAGACAAATGGTTAACACTTTTAGAAAATTCAGAGTGTTTCCAAGGAATTGTGAAGAGCTAAGTTTAATGTATTTGGCTAAGGTGTATGTAAACTTCCGACTTCAACTGTATATATTACCTCAATTACCTCGACTAACCAGTGCCCCCGCACATTGACACTGTCCCGGTACCCCCCTATATATAGAAGACTGGGTGGTCAGTGGAGACGGCATGGTTACTTGTGACCACAATTTGTTGTTTTTCCAATCAATCAGTGGGAACAAACGATCCATCAAGTCTGCTCCTTGTAGCAGGTGTTCAGTGTCGAGGATGGTAACATACACAGGGTGAACAAGCAATACGTGTAGTTTCAGCATGAGTCGCATTGTGAGAGGAGAGGTAGTCTGAGTGAAACCTAAAAGTTTAGTGTCGCATTGTTCCGTTTTTAACCAACATTTAGCTGGGTTCACAGCCCTTTTAGATCATTGTACAATGTTTGAGAGATGTGCGATAAATCAATTAGCGCATCAAAGGTTAAGCAGTCCTCCAAGAGGTTTCCAGGTAGCGACATTCAGAGTTGCATTTTGTGGTCATATTCCCCACAAAGTGAAGTGATTGTTCACAACGGCGTGATGTGTCACTTTCACTTCACGGTGAAAACAGATCGACTTATCGGAGTTTGAGTGGAATTGGCTATTGTTGTTAACCTCGTGTTTTATGACATTTGTATCAGAGTCTTTTGTAAAATCCCGTGGACTTGTTTCTGGATCGAGCGTGCACTAGATTGGGTTTTGAGTGAGAGCGGGGATTATTGGATTGTTTACGTCCTCGCTAATGGTGTTAATTTCCGCCAATTCCACGCCTAGTCATGTCGACTTATATTTTTACACTTTCTCAAATTCAAATTCTTCTGTACTTCTCTTAGCAGATCTTCTGGATAGTATTGGTTTATGTTTTTTGCGTCATTGTATGCTTTGTTACCCTTGTGCCCTGACACTTTGTGTGGGTTGGGTGCAAGAACAGTTGATTGTTGAGGTACCTGTGTGGTTAGCAATATTCTGTATAGTTATTTTGACCGCGGTGGTTATTGGTGTCGTGGTTTCGTTGTAGATACCGTTTTTGTGCATCATCTCTCACCGCTCCTATCCCTGATGATGCACCCTCTATGCCTGATGCTCCTGTTTAATATTGAAAACCGAGATGTCAGGGCTCTCTCAAAAGCTGTGCTTGCAAGCTCTCTGTGTTCTGAGATTGGCAAACATGGGCTGTAGGGCCCAAGTAGTTAAGCCATTTTGCCACAACTTTGTATGTTTGGGGTCATTGTCCTTTTGGAAGACCCATTTGAGCCCACGCTTTAACTTCCTGACTGATGTCTTGAGATGTTGCTTTAATATATCCACATCATTTTCCTGCCTCATCTATTTTGTTAAGTGCACCAGACCCTCCTGCAGCAAAGCACCCCCACAACATGATGCTGCCACCCCCGATGGTGTTCTTCGGCTTGCAAGCTTCCCCCTTTTTACTCCAAACATAATGATGGTCATTATGGCCAAACAGTTATACTTTTGGTTCATCAGTCCAGAGGACATTTCTCCAAAAAGTACGATCTTTGTCCCCATGTGCATTTGCAAACCGTAGTCTGGCTTTTTTATGGCGGTTTTGCAGCAGTGGCTTCTTCCTTGCTGAGCGGCCTTTCGGGTTATGTCTATATAGGATTCGCTTTACTGTGGTTATAACTACTTTGTACCTGTTTCTCCAGCATCTTCACAAGGTCCTTTGCTGTTGTTCTGGGATTGATTTGCACTTTTCGCACCAAAGTACGTTAACTTCTAGGGGATCAGTGCACGACTTGACCGTTTTGGAGAGCCTGGCGTGCCCAAAGTAAAATGCCTCCCATTCAGGCCCAGAAAATAGGATATGCATATTTGGTACCATTGGACAGGAAACACTCTGAATTTTCCAAAACTGTTAACCATTTGTCTGTGAGTAAAACAGAACGGATATGGCAGGCGAAACCCCGAGGAATTTCTGTCCTAGAGAAAGTGGTTTTCACTGAGTGCCTCATTCCGGTTGATTTATTATAGTAAATATACGTAAAAGTGTTCCTAAGGATACATTTAAAATGATGTTTTATTGTTCTTGGACAAGTTTATAGGTTTAATTTGAACGAGTTCTAGTCACGTTTCAATGGAGTAGTCGACGTTGTAGTTTCTGATTATAACGCGCGAACCAAATGGAGATTTATGGATAAAATACATGACTTTTTCTAACAAAAGAACCATGGATTGTCTTCGTTGGACACTTAGGAAGACCTCAGCAGAAGTTCTTCAACAGGTAATTGATTTGTTTTCGCTGTGAAATGTGTTATGTGTGTGCC
>QNTS01004609.1:7500-23899 GCA_003317085.1 Hucho hucho
TATTTTGGTTTCATCTGACCATATGACATTCTCCCAATCCTCATCTGGATCATCCAAATGCTCTCTAGCAAACTTCAGACGGGCCTGAACATGTACTGGCTTAAGCAGGGGGACACGTCTGGCACTGCAGGATTTGAGTCCCTGGCGGCGTAGTGTGTTACTGATGGTAGGCTTTGTTACTTTGGTCCCAGCTCTCTGCAGGTCATTCACTAGGTCCCCCCGTGTGGTTCTGGGATTTTTGCTCACCGTTCTTGTGATCATTTTGACCCCACGGGGTGAGATCTTGCGTGGAGCCCCAGATCAAGGAAGATTATCAGTGGTCTTGTATGTCTTCCATTTCCTAATAATTGCTCCCACAGTTGATTTCTTCAAACCAAGCTGCTTACCTATTGCAGATTCAGTCTTCCCAACCTGGTGCAGGTCTACAATTTTGTTTCTGGTGTCCTTTGACAGCTCTTTGGTCTTGGCCATAGTGGAGTTTGGAGTGTGACTGTTTGAGGTTGTGGACAGGTGTCTTTTATACTGATAACAAGTTCAAACAGGTGCCATTAATACAGGTAACGAGTGGAGGACAGAGGAGCCTCTTAAAGAAGAAGTTACAGGTCTGTGAGAGCCAGAAATCTTGCTTGTTTGTATGTGACCAAATACTTATTTTCCACCATCATTTGCAAATAAATTCATTAAAAATCCTACAATGTGATTTTCTGGATTTTTTTTCCTCATTTTGTCTGTCATAGTTGAAGTGTACATATGATGAAAATTACAGGCCTCTCTCATCTTTTTAAGTGAGAGAACTTGCACAATTGGTGGCTGACTAAATACTTTTTTGCCCCACTGTATATTATACAGGTATGGGTAGACAGGTATATTATAATACCATTATATTGGGGTAGACAGGTATATTATAATATACAGGTAGGTAGACAGGTATAATATACAGGTAGGTAGACGGGTATAATATACAGGTATGGGTAGACAGGTATAAAATACAGGTAGGGGGAGACATGAATATCATAATATACAGGTAGGTTAAACAGGTATAATATACAGGTAGGGATAGACAGGTATATTTTAATATAAAGGTAGTTAGACTGGTATAATATACTGGTAGTGGTAGACAGGTATAATATTCAGGTAGGGGTAGACAGGTATATTAATATATACAGGTAGGTAGACAGGTAAGGGTAGATGGGTATATTATAATATCTTATATTGGGGTAGACAGGTATAATATACAGGTAGGTAGACAGGTATAATATACAGGTAGGGGTAGACAGGTATATCATAATATCTTATATTGGGATAGTTTGGTAGGGTTGTACATAGGGATGCAAATTTCAGGTAACTTTTCCCAAATTCCCACGTTTTCCATAAATCTCAGTTTTGGGACTGTTGGATTTTCTGCTTATTCCCTCCCAAATTTTACCTGAATTTTGCAACCTTAGTTAGGCAGGTGTGTGATAAAAACCATATACTGAGGTGTTTTGACATGCCGTGGGTATGATGTTCAATAAAGATGAAACTCGATTTTGTGAATACATTTTTATTATTTGTACTTTTTAAATAAATACATAATTTCGGACTACCTATTATTTCAGCACTACTACGGTTATGGTAGTGGAGATGGGAATTCCATTGTTTTAACATATACTGGGGTATGACATCAGGAGGGTTTGAAAATGTGGATATGCTCAACCCATAGAGATAAATAGAGATCACTTCTTGGAAATATTTTTTTGCATTGACATTGCCATCGAGGACTTCCATCGTCTTAAAGTAGTCAACTGTGTGGGACTTCCGATGGGTTAAGGAAGGATCACATAATTTCATCCATGTCACCAGGAGGGATCAGCCAATGAATTATACTTGTGAGCAAACATTCCATAACTGCAGGTGACAGTAAATAGCCAACCTTGGCTTTATACCTGTTCAAACAACACAATCTAGGTGGCAGTATGCACCCTTTCAGTTGGTTTACCAACTCATAGTAGTAGTAGAATAAGAAAATGGACTACTTCAAAATGGAGATGGCCTCAATGGTGCTGCCCATGTTCTCACAGATGACATAATGGGACAGATACAAAAAAGAGTTGTCTAACTAAGTCTATGGCTCATCCCGAAACACAGGCACTGGGAAGACCTCCCTACTGAGGGTCCTGAACCGCCTGTGGGAGGCCGACAGCGGCTATGTCCAGATGACGACATGTTTCGGTCCCAGAGGAATCCTCTTTCTGCCTCAGAAACCCTACCTGACAGACGGAACACTCAGAGAACAGGTAAGTACGATATTACCCAGAAAGCCTACCTGACAGACGGAACACTCAGAGAACAGGTAAGTACGATATTACCCAGAAAGCCTACCTGGTAACTTCCGGCGCCGACAGAGATGGCCGCCTCACTTCACGTTCTCAGGAAACCATGCAGTATTTTGTTTTTTTTATGTATTACTTCTTACATTGTTACCCCGGGAAATATTAAGTTTTATTACATACAACCGGGAGGAACTATTTGATATAAGAGCAACGTCAACTTACCAACATTACGACCAGGAATACGACTTTCCCAAAGAGGACTCTCTGTTTGTTAACCCAACCACAACAATAGACTGGATCCCAGCCGGCGACTCAAAACAACGGCGGCGCCGGAGAAGAGGGAAACGCGCCGGTCTTTTGGTCAAGCTACGTCGACGGGCGCATCGTGCACCTCTCCCGAGTATTTTAATCGCCAATGTCCAGTCTCTTGACAACAAAGTAGACGAAATCAGATCGAGAGTTGCCTTTCAGAGAGACATCCGAGACTGCAACGTTCTTTGCTTCACGGAAACATGGCTCACTCAGGACACGTTATCTGAGTCGGTACAGCCACCTGGTTTCTCCACGCATCGCGCCGACAGAAACAAACATCTATCTGGTAAGAAGAAGGGTGGGGGTGTGTGTCTTATGATTAACGAGACGTGGTGTGATGATAACAACACAGGAACTCAAGTCCTTTTGTTCACCTGACATTAGAATTCCTTACAATCAAATGCCGACCGCATTACCTACCAAGAGAATTCTCCTCGATTATAATCACAGCCATGTACATCCCCCCTCAAGCTGACACATCGACGGCACTGAAAGAAATTCATCGGACTCTATGTAAACTGGAAACCACATATCCTGAGGCTGCATTTATTGTGGCTGGGGATTTTAATAAGGCTAATTTGAAAACAAGGCTCCCGAAATTTTACCAGCATATCGAATGTGCCACCCGGGCTGGTAAAATCCTGGACCACTGTTATTCCAACTTCCGTGATGCATACAAGGCTATTCTCCGCCCTCCTTTCGGCAAGTCTGACCATGACTCCATTTTGTTGCTCCCAGCCTACAAACAGAAACTAAAACAGGAAACGCCCGTTCTCAGGTCTGTTCAACGCTGGTCCGACCAATCTGATTCCATGCTGCAAGATTGCTTCGAGCACGTGGACTGGGATATGTTCCGGATAGCATCTGACAACAACATTGATGTATACGCTGATTCGGTGAGCGAGTTTATTAGCAAGTGCATTGGTGATGTTGTACCCATAGCAAATATCAAAACCTTCCCCAACCAGAAACCGTGGATTGATGGCAGCATTCGCGCAAAACTGAAAGCGCGAACCACTGCTTTTAACCAGGGTAAGGCGACCGGAAACATGTTTGAATACAAACAGTGTAGCTATTCCCTCCGCAAGGCAATCAAACAAGCTAAGCGTCAATATAGAGACAAAGTAGAGTCACAATTCAACGGCTCAGACACAAGAGGAATGTGGCAGGGTCTACAGTCAATCACGGACTACAAAAAGAAAGCCAGCCCCGTCGCGGACCATGACGTCCTGCTCCCAGACAAACTAAACAACTTCTTTGCTCGCTTTGAGGACAATACAGTGCCACCGACACGGCCCGCTACCAAAACCTGCGGGCTCNTCGACTACAGCTCAGCATTTAACACCATAGTTCCCTCCAAGCTCGTCATTAAGCTCGAGACCCTGGGTCTCGACCCAGCCCTGTGCAACTGGGTCCTGGACTTCCTGACGGGCCGGTCCCAGGTGGTGAGGGTAGGAAACAACATCTCCACCCCGCTGATCCTCAACACTGGGGCCCCACAAGGGTGCGTTCTCAGCCCTCTCCTGTACTCCCTGTTTACCCATGACTGCGTGGCCAAGCACGCATCCAACTCAATCATCAAGTTTGCTGACGACACTACAGTGGTAGGCTTGATTACCAACAACGACGAGACGGCCTACAGAGAGGAGGTGAGGGCCCTCGGAGTGTGGTGTCAGGAAAATAACCTCTCACTCAATGTCAGCAAAACAAAGGAGATGATCGTGGACTTCAGGAAACAGGAGAGGGAGCACCCCCCTATCCACATCGAGGGGACAGTAGTGGAGAAGGTGGAAAGTTTTAAGTTCCTCGGCGTACACATCACGGACAAACTGAATTGGTCCACCCACACAGACAGCGTGGTGAAGAAGGCGCAACAGCGCCTCTTCAACCTCAGGAGGCTGAAGAAATTCGGCTTGTCACCAAAATCACTCACAAACTTTTACAGATGCACAATCGAGAGCATCCTGTCGGGCTGTATCACCGCCTGGTACGGCAACTGCTCCGCCCACAACCGTAAGGCTCTCCAGAGGGTAGTGAGGACTGCACAGCGCATCACCGGGGGTAAACTACCTGCCCTCCAGGACACCTACACCACCCGATGTCACAGAAAGGCCAAAAAGATCATCAAGGACAACAACCACCCGAGCCACTGCCTGTTCACCCCGCTATCATCCAGAAGGCGAGGTCAGTACAGGTGCATCAAAGCTGGGACCGAGAGACTGAAAAACAGCTTCTACCTCAAGGCCATCAGACTGTTAAACAGCCATCACTAACATTGAGTGGCTGCTGCCAACATACTGACTTAAATCTCTAGCCACTTTAAACATAGGAATTGGATGTAACAAATGTATCACTAGCCACTTTAAACAATTTTGTATATAATGTTTACGTATCCGACATACTCATATCAAATGTATACACTGTACTCTAAACCATCTACTGTATCTTGCCTATGCCGTTCGGCCATCGACCCAAATCTCTAGCCACTTTAATAATTATAATTGGATGAAATAATGTATCACTAGCCACTTTAAACAATGCCATTTATATAATGTTTACATATCCTACATTACTCATCTCATATATATATATGTGTGTGTATATACTGTACTCCATACCATCTACTGCATCTTGCCTATGCCGGTCAGCCATCGCCATCGCTCATCCATATATTTATATGTACATACTCGTATTCATTCCTTTACTCTTGTGTATAAGGTAGTTGTTGTGAATTTGTTAGATTACTTGTTAGATACTACTGCATGGTCGGAACTAGAAGCACAAGCATTTCGCTACACTCGCATTAACATCTGCTAACCATGTGTATGTGACAAATAAAATTTGATTTGATTTGACTGACGGAACGCTCAGAGAACAACTAGAAAACATAAATTTGTTTTCTACTCACCAGTTGAGGAAGATCGCACTAGTGCAACAGAATTTAACTAACTTATTTTTTTCTCTCTTCAACAGGTGATCTACCCTCTGAAGGAGATATACCCTGTATCAGGTATGGTCTTGTGAAAATGGCGTTCTCAGGGCCCCATTTTGCCATTATGAGAAAGTGTCACTAGGAGGCGATAACACTCCATATACCCAAAAAAGAAAGAACTTCTCAGTGTTAAAGCCACGACGGTTGTCTTTTCACAGGGTCAGTGGACGATGAAAGAATCATACAGTACCTGGAACTAGCTGGAGTGGTAAGTGTATATTAGTATACTTATGGTCTTTCTCTGTATGTTTTTCCTATGTTTTACGATATTCTAAGGACATGTCCTAACCTTAGAACCCCTCTCTGATGTTCTAGTCTAGTCTCCTGAAGAGGACAGGAGGACTGGATGAGCCGGTAGACTGGAACTGGTAATAAAACAAACATGTGGTCTGCCTTTGTTGTACCCGTAGTACTACAGTATATATACAGCCGGGTCCAAAATGATGTGCACCCTTGATAAAGATAAAATACTTTTTAAAATAACCAATACAAATATTGAGCTATATTGTATGCTACATGCCTACGTACAGACTTGAAATCATTGGCCACTATTAACAAATGGATCACTACTCACTTTTATTAATGCCACTTTAATAATGATGTTTACATATCTTGCACTACTCATCCCAGATGTATATACTGTATTCTATACCATCTATTGCATCTCGTCTATGCCTGTCGGTCATCGCTCATCCATATATTTATATGTACATATTCTTATTCCATCCCCTTTACTTAGATTTGTGTGTATTAGATAGTTGTTGTGGAATTGTTAGATTACTTGTTAGATATTACTGCACTGTCGGAACTAGAAGCACAAGCATTTCGCTACACTCGCATTAACATCTGCTAACCATGTGTAATGTGACCCAATCAAATTTTATTTGATTACTAATACAATTGCTCAGAGAAAGAGATTTTGTTTAACCAAGTAATAAAAAAAACAATCTAAAAACAATATAGGAGTATTTTGTTATTTTCCATATATTCTTTTTTTTGCTCGTCTTTATAAAGGTTGTCAATAACGTTGGATCTGATGGTACGTAGGACTTTAGATTGCGGACTGAAATGGCTGACTTCCTCCTGTCTCTGCAGGTATGATGTTCTGTCTCCAGGGGAGATGCAGAGGCTTTGCTTTGCCCGCCTCTTCTACCTGCAGCCTAAATACGCAGGTCTGGTTCCCTACCCACATTACCATCGATGCTAACCATATGATACAATGTATCTTAAACTCAAGAAGTGTGTAATGACTACATTAGAACTAAGGTGGAGATCAACTCTATTTCAACTTTGGTTGATTCAAGACATCAAATACAAAATTCTGTGTATAAACAGGAAATTTGACATTTTTTTTGTCAGTGTTGACTGAGGCCAGTGCTAACTCCCTGTGTGTGTGTCTGTGTGTGTGTCGGTGTCTGTGTGTGTGCGTGTGTGTGTACGTGTGTGTGCCAGTGTTGGATGAGGCGACCAGTGCCCTGACAGAGGACGCGGAGGGGCAGATGTACCGAGGCTGTAAGCAGCTGGGAATGACCCTGGTCAGCCTGGGACACCGCAGCAGCCTGGAGAAGGTACACAAGTTGACATAAGCATTATGTAGTGCTTGTGAATGTGTTATGAAGTGCTTATGTATGTGTTATGAATGTGTTAGGAATGGGTTATGAATGTGTCATGTAGTGCTTATGAAGGTTATGAATGTGTTATGAAGTTCTTATGAATGTTTATTTGTTATAAAGGGTTATGTATGTGTTATGAAGGGTTATGAATGCTATGTGTTATGAAGGGTTATGAATGTGTTATGTGTTATAAAGGGTTATGAATGTGTTATGAAGGCCCTTCTGACTGTTCCCCCTCCAGTACCATGACGTCTCATTGAAACTGTGTGGAGAGGGACGCTGGGAGCTGACCAAGCTTAAAGAGGAGTGATGCTTGAAACAATGACTGGGTACAACTCAACCAAAACACAACCACAATATGACTGGCCACAACTCAACCAAAACACAACCAAAATGGAAATGACCACATCACAACCAAAACACAACCACAATGTAACTGACAATCACTTAACCAAAACCAGTGTTAATTTTGGTACTATTTTACATTTAGTCTAGTCTTAATTCTATTTTAGTCAAAAACACTAAGTCTTGGTCACATTTTTGTAATTTGAATAATAAATGTCTAGTTTTTGTCAAAATGACAAACATTGGTCCATTTTAGTAAACTTTAATGCCTTTTAATTTTGTCATATTTTAGTCACGTCACATTTGTATTGCCTCATTTGTATTGCCTCATTAATGCCTTCAGAGAGTATTCACACAGCTTGACTTTTTCCACATTTTGTTGTGTTCCAGCCTGAATTTAACATGGATTAAATGTAGATTTTGTGTCGCTGGCCTACACACAATACCCCATAATGTCAAAGTGGAATTTTTTAGATTTTTATTTCCACTAATTAATAAAAAATTAAAAGCTGAAATGTCTTGAGTCAATAAGTTTTCAACACCTTTGTTATGGCAAGCCTAAATCAATTCTGGAGTAAATGAAGTCACATAATAAGTTGCATGGACAAAAACATGATTTTTGAATGACTACCTCATCTCTGTACCCCACACATACAATTATCGGTAAGGTCCCTCAATTGAGCAGTGGATTTCAAATACAGATCCAACCACAAAGACCAGGGAGGTTTTTCCCCAATGCCTCGCAAAGAAGGGCACCTATTGGTAGATGGGTACATTTAAAAATTGAATATCCCTTTTAGCACGGTGAAGTTATTAATTACACTTTGAATTTACATCTTATCCAGAGTGGCTTGCAGTTAGTGCATTCATCTTAACATAACCTACAAAGTATGTGGACTCCTGCTCGTCCAACATCTCATTCCAAAAACATGGGCATTAATATGGAGTTGGTCCCCCCTTTTGCTGCTATAACAGCCTCCAGTCTTCTGGGAAGGCTTTCCACTTGATGTTGGAACATTGCTGCGGGGACTTGCTTCCATTCAGCCACAAGTATTAGTGAGGTTGGGCACTGTTGTTGGTGCGATTAGGCCTGGCTCGCAGTCGGCGTTCCAATTCATCCCAACAGTGTTTGATGGGGTTGAAGTCAGGGCTCTGTGCAGGCCAGTCAAGTTCTTCCACACCGATCTCGTCAAACCATTTCTGTATGGACCTCACTTTGTGCAAGGGGGCATTGTCATGCTAAAACAGGAAAGGGCCTTCCCCAAACTGTTTTTGTCTAGAATGTAATTGTATTCTGTAGCATTAAGATGCTGTGGGACTGTTTACCAGGTCACGGTGAAGCTGTGGGACTGTTTACCAGGTCAAGGTGAAGCTGTGGGACTGTTTACCAGGTCAAGGTGAAGCTGTGGGACTGTTTACCGGGTCAAGGTGAAGCTGTGGGACTGTTTACCAGGTTAAGGTGAAGCTGTGGGACTGTTTACCAGGTTAAGGTGAAGCTGTGGGACTGTTTACCAGGTTAAGGTGAAGCTGTGGGACTGTTTACCAGGTTAAGGTGAAGCTGTGGGACTGTGTCATGGGTTAAGGTGAAGCTGTGGGACTGTGTCTTTGTTTACTGACGTCTTAATGTGATGCATGATCATGTCTTTTACTTTTTTTATTGACATTAAAATGTGCAGTTTTAATGAGACAGGAAGTGACCACTAAAGGATGCAGTTTATTGTTGCTTTATCACTCAAATCATAATCTGTATAAAACAAAGTTACGTAATATAATCTGCTTTGCATCATGCACTAAAAACAGAAGTTTAAAACTCATCACATGCATACAATACTAAAAATACCTTCCTTCTCAATTCATTCAAGTTATCCGGAACAGGCACTTAATTAATAGAGCAAGAAGAATAGCATGCAATGATCAAGACCATTTTACTGACTGATATTGTTTTTTCTTTTTAATCTTCTCAAATCAAAAACAAATGTTTTTTGGTCACATATACATATTTAGCAGATGTTATTGCGGGTGTAGCGAAACGCCTTGTGTTCCTAGCTCCAACAGGTGCAGTAGTATCTAACAATTCACAACGATACACACACATCTAAGGTTCTTCCAACGTATTCCACGTCCCTGTAGTTTGTGAAATGGATGTTGGATACAGAGTTACCAAGGGGCGGGGTCTATTCAACATAGATATAATGTATGCAGCTGGTATGATGATTCTCTATTGGTCATGACAGAAGCATCTGTGCTGCACAATACATTTGTACGTGAATGTTCTGTAACTTAAACGGACACTTCACCAATGTTTAACCTCGTTTTTCATTGTCTCCAGCACCATATCATTAAAAAGTAGTTGTTTTCTTTGTTCTGTAGTCCCAAAAAATATAAAAATTGGTGGTGTCCCTTTAATACCCTGTTGTTACTGCTGCTTGCCGTCGCCACGGAGACGCTGGTGACCCCTGATGACCTCGTGTACGGAGTCAGGGTCGTCTAGCGTGCTGAGGTCCCCCAGCTCGTCCGTGTTCCGCTCTACGACCTTTCTCAGGACACGACGCATGATTTTTCCCGAGCGAGTCTTTGGCAGACACCTCACCACCTACAGAGATAAAAGCCCCGTTTGAAAACTTTAAAAGTGTATCCTTCCTTCCTCCCTTCATTAGGGTACTACTTTAAGTTTACCAGAACACAGCTTTTAATTTTGTCTGTTGCAAAACATTTTTGCTACAGTTTGCCCTACTTAACACAACCCAGCTGTTTATGGCTGTTAATGTTCAGGACAGTCTTGTGAGGCTTTAGGACATTGTTTATGACCTTATAAATTAGGCAGATGGTTCAAGGATTGAAACTATTACAAGTGAATGGACCCCCACTAGACTACCACTATTAGTAGTACTACCTGTATGAAGTCTGGGCAGGCGTACTTGGCGATGCTCCTGGACACCATCTCTCTGAGCTGCTGGGCTAGAACATCCTCTTGGACCGCCACTGCCTTCTTCAACACCACAAACATATACACACCTGGTCAGAGAAGAGGACAGTAGATCAGTTATAGGGCCGCAAAGGCTGCGTTTACACAGGCAGTCCAATTCTGATCTTTTGCCCAATTATTGGCAAAAGCGGTGATCTGACTGGTCAAAGGATATCTAGAATATCTGTTTGTTGTTTACTATTGTCTAGCCTATGACATGCTACACCATTTGCGTAAGGTCACTTAAAGGTTATGTCAAGTTCACATACAGAGGTTTGGATCAAGGAGGTGAAATAAAGACATTTAACAGTTATTTGTTCTTGACAGGGTTGGGGAGTAACTGATTACATGTCATTTGATTACAAACTGCAATCAGGTAGGGGAGGGGCTGATTACTTGTAATCTGATTACAAAAAAAACTAACTGTAATCAGTTACATTACCAGCAATGATATTGTAATCAGATTACAGATACTTTGGAAAAACTAGAGGATTACTTCTTGGATTACTTTTAAATTCAGAAAGGATGTTTTGCTAAAAAAATACATGATGCCACCTTTCTGTTTTCTCAATGACATTCAATTCAGCATTGATAAAAGGCACAAGTTTAAGTTTGTTTCACCTGAGTGAGTCTGACCACAAGTCAGAGATCACTATGATGACACACCAAATGATGACCACCAATCAGAGACCACTATGATGACACACTAAATGATGACCACCAATCAGAGGCCACTATGATGACACACCAAATGTGTTTAAAGGATCCTTTTTGTCTTCTTCTAATGCCTCTTAAGGGGAAAGGAATCCAAAAGTAACTGAAAATCATCAGATTACGTTACTGAGTTTGGCTAATCTATAAATTACGTTACTGATAAAAATTTTGGACAGGTAACTATTAACTGTAACGAATTACATTTAGAAAGTAACCTACCCTATCCTGGTTGTTGATTTCCTTGAATTAGGAACTAAGAGTGGAGAGTTAAGTGGAAATACAACAGGGTAAAAATCAATTGGTATAAATCATGTAACCATGGTGCACGTCAGAGTTCCACGATGTCACTCACCCTCTCCTTTGATGTCATGGGAATAGCCAATCGCAGCAGACTCAGCCACTCCAGGACACTGGTTCTATGAGAGAATGCCATGGAATCAGTTCGACTGTTATAACGTTGACAAGGACATTCATCGATAAGCAACATTTCAGCTGATTTTTGTGTAGACTCAGGTGAAGTCCTGCAATAAGAAGTTATTTTGACAGGAACATTTGGACTCATGATCGTGATCAGTGATGTAGTGGTAGTTGGTGGGTAAACGCTGATCGCCGTTCGCAGTGATTATTTGTATTTATTATGGATCCGCCCAATTCAAGTAATGCTCCCTATACTTTCAATGCCTTTTTCTGTAAAAGATACGTGCGTTTACGCGTGTTTACTCTCTGCTACACCACTGATCGTGAAGTTATTTTGAGAGGGACATTTGGTCACATGATTATGATCGTACATACCACCACATCCTCTAGTTCCGCAGTCCCAAGCCGGTGACCGCTCACATTGATGACATCATCAAGACGGCCGATGATCTGGTAATAGCCTTCCTTGGAGCGGTAAGCACCGTCGCCGGTGAAGAAGTAACCTGATAGTGGTGTGGCACAATTTAGGGGACAGTATTGATTTAGCAGAGCACTAGTCTCAGCCTGAGGAAGACAGGAGAATGAGCATTGTAGAACGCTAGTTTTAAAAGTCTGGATGGGTTGGTTTGTCTGTACCTGGATAAGGCTGGAAATATGTCTCTGTGAATCTCTGGTGGTGGTTGTGGATGGTACGGGCCATACCAGGCCAGGCCTGGGAGATACACAAAGCTCCAGTCGAATCATTGGAACTCAGCACTTCACCCTGGATACAATACACAAACAACACTTCTATTTTCGAACAAATTCCAAACTCCTTACGTATTGTATTATTTTTATGACAGGATACGAGACAGAATAGAGGGACCAGAAATGTGTAGGGGATTGAACAGGGATCCCCGCCGCAGCAGGAGTCATGTGGTTCTGGAGGCGAGAGTGTTACCCACTCGACTACACTCCGCTCCACACACAAACAGAAAGTCTGGTTGAATAGACAGCAGAGTGACAGTATTGCGTGTGGAAGAGGGAAGTGGGATATCAGACTGCGTCCAAACAGAGCAGACAGCTGGGAAGCCACAACAACAGATTACCAGCTGGTCAGAGAATATTGTGGCTCAGTGAGGAGAGAAAGAGAGAGAAATAGAGAGCAAGAGACATAGAGAGAGGGAGGAGGGGAGAGAGAGATCCCAGAGAGAGAGAGAGGGAGGCCCCCCCCCCCCCTCAAATGGACTAGCACGCCATCGCCAGTCACTACCTCAGTATCCAGCAACGCCGGCTTGATCCCGTAAAACGGACGCATGGCCATGCCCGGAACGATCTCCGCCCCTGGGTCCGACGGCCTGGGAGCGATGCAGATCCCACCGGTCTCTGGAGAGATGGGAATGAGAGAGATAGTTTTAATCAACTGCTTTTCTAATGAATCTAAAGCCCTGTATGAATACTTGAAAGTGCTTCCTTCCTTGCTCTCTTCACTGATCGGCCATGACTGAATAGGTGAATGCCTTTTCAAGTATTTGAACAGGGCCTAAACTTTGACCACACCATATTGTTGTGGCCCCTGAAGAGATCCCCCAAACAAAATGTCACAGAATAAAGACTAGAGTAAGTACTACAATTAGGGTAGGGGTGGTAGGGTTAGGGGAAAATAATAAAAAAGTAAAATATATTTAAAGAAATATATATGTAAAATAATACATAGATTTACCCATCAAATATATGGGGGATTGGAAATGATGCAGACAATTACATTGATAGAAGCCACAATCTATCTGCGATATTAAAGCTGATCTACCCCCTAAAAAAATTATAATCAATAAATAAAAACTAGAGAAAGTAAGAGGAGATAAAAGGATGTAAAGGTTGATGAGGAAAAAGGAGACAGCAAAGAGAACAGAGAACCAGAACAAGCTTTTGTAAATAACCAGTTTGTCTGTCTCAGCATAATAAGCCCTGATCCTATAGCTACAGATGTCGATGAGCGAATTACGGCCATGTTAAAAGTCAATTAAATGCAATTAGGTTTGACTCTATCCTGCAACCAGGCCATGCTAATCTACTAATCTGCTAATCTACCCTGTTAATCTGGCTGGTGTGGAGCTGGACTGACAGAGGGTTGAGTCCCAAATGGCACCCTATTCCCTTTAGAGTGCACTACTATGGGCCCTGGTCTAAAGTAGTGCACTACTATGGGCCCTGGTCTAAAGTAATGCACTACCCTATGGGCCCTGGTCTAAAGTAGTGCACTACTATGGGCCCTGGTCTAAAGTATTGCACTACTATGGGCCCTGGTCTAAAGTAGGGCACTACTATGGGCCCTGGTCTAAAGTAGTGCACTACTATGGGCCCTGGTCTAAAGTAGTGCACTACTATGGGCCCTGGTCTAAAGTAGTGCACTACTATGGGCCCTGGTCTAAAGTAGTGCACTACTATGGGCCCTGATCAGAAGTAGTGCACTACTATGGGCCCTGGTCTAAACTAATGCACTACTATGGGCCCTGATCAGAAGTAGCGCACTACTATGGGCCCTGGTCTAAAGTAGTGCACTATAAAATTAATAGGGTACTATTTGGGAGGTACCCAGTGTCTCCATAGAACTAGGACACCACAGATTAACATCCCACACAGGGGGAAGGTGCCAGCCAGTCAACCAGATAGTCAAACAGCCAGTCAGCCAGCCAGCCAGTCAGCCAGCCAGTCAGCCAGTCAGCCAGTCAGTCAGCCAGCCAGTCAAATATCCTTATTTGCCCCTGTAATGGGCTTTTTTTCACATAGATCAAACTGCCAGCAATTACCAATAATGCCATTTAGTCCTAATTGGAAAATCTCAACATAACGACATAATCCGCTGTTCTGAGGTAGGGTATTTGGGTCATATCTGTGTCATTAATGCTCCATGCTAAACTATGCATGTTTAATTATGAATATTAAAGGGACAACCTGGGATTGAAACAACAACAACAAATGGCAATACATCATTAATTTAAAAGTCTCAAAATTGATGTACCAATCCCAGATTGCCCCTTTAATATGCCATTTGTGTGATAATTAGCATTATTCCGGTGAATTTATTTTAATTACTCAATGACTGTAATCTGGTGCGATTGAGGACTGAAATTTTGTTAGATTAGCCTCAAATCAGATTTGGTTTTAAAACATGTTCTTATAGCCCAGCACTAAACTCATTTTGTGGAAGAACATTGGTTACAGGCCTGTTATTGTAGGCTATTTTCCACTGACATAATGATAGAATTGGTTACAACGCAGCCAACGATATAGCTTTCTATTCAGTGTGTGAGGTATTGACCCTGAAAAGAGAAAGTGTGGAAAGCTAGCTAATGTACAATGTAACTGGTAGTGAGCCCTCAGAGCAGGCTAGCTAATGTACAATGTAACTGGTAGTGAGCCCTCAGAGCAGGCTAGCTAATGTACAATGTAACTGGTAGTGAGCCCTCAGAGCAGGCTAGCTAATGTACAGTGCCACTGGTGGTGAACCATCAGAGCAAAAAAGGAAAGAAAGAGAGAACATTTTACATTTTAGTCTTTTGGCAGACACTTATCCGGAGCGACTTACAGTCACAAAGAAAGGGAGAGAGGGAAATGAATTGCTGCGAAGTGTTTGTTTCCAAGTTTCTCTGTCTGCCTCTGCTGCCGCCGCTCTGGAGTCAGATATCTGGCAGTATTAGAATAAAATCTGGTTTGATGCAGTCCAGAAGGGATATAAAACATTTCTTTCGATTGGCTAGAGAGCAGGGTGTGTAGAGTGTGTCTGTGTGTGTGTGTGTGTGTGTGTGTGTGTGTGTGCGTGTGTGCGTATGTGTGCGTATGTGCTTACGAAATAGTATATTTCTTGATGAGATGATCGGACCAGTCTCTCCCCTTTAAGACTGATTTTTCTTCCTGGTGGTTAAAAGCACTCCGTAGAAAGTTCATGAACTAAACATTTCTGATTGTGCTGGCAGCCAACCAGACCAGCTCCACACAGAGCAGTAAACTCAGACAACTCAGACAGACCAGCTCACACTGTACAGTACACTAATCTACAGTACACTAACAAACAACAGAGAAGAGAATGGTCTGTGATACAAAAAAAAGGGGAGATCCCCCCCCCCCCCCCGACGAAAGAAGCTATAAAAAAAAATCCCCTTCATAAGAACTAGTACCGAGGGAACCGTTTTCCTTAAAAAAGGAACTAAACAAGAACCGAAAAGCCCTTCAATAAGCATTGCAGAACTATGTTTACAGTGTTTGCAACACTAGGTTGAGCTGTCCCTTTAGGTTGTCACATGGGGTGTTTCTCAATATGCATACCACCGTGCTCATGCTCCGAGTGCATTCTCCGACCATGTTCACTTGAGTACGTTCTTGTGAAGACGAGAGAGTGTGGAGAACACATAAAACAATACATTTGAGAAGCACTCCCCCTACTGTATTACCTCACGCTGAGCAGCACTCCCCCTACTGTATTACCTCACGCTGAGCAGCACTCCCCCTACTGTATTACCTCACGCTGAGCAGCACTCTCCCTACTGTATTACCTCACGCTGAGCACCACTCCCCCTACTGTATTACCTCACTCTGAGCAGCACTCCCCCTACTGTATTACCTCACGCTGAGCAGCACTCCCCCTACTGTATTACCTCACGCTGTTCCTCCCCATTCACTGAACCTTCTTCCAGCCAGGACAATGACAACAATAGAAACCAAACAAGATATACACAAAGTTTTACTTCAT
>QNTS01004609.1:24631-46627 GCA_003317085.1 Hucho hucho
CACTCCCCCTACTGTATTACCTCACGCTGAGCACCACTCCCCCTACTGTATTACCTCACGCTGAGCACCACTCCCCCTACTGTATTACCTCACGCTGAGCAGCACTCCCCCTACTGTATTACCTCACGCTGAGCAGCACTCCCCCTACTGTATTACCTCACGCTGAGCACCACTCCCCCTACTGTATTACCTCACGCTGAGCAGCACTCCTCCTACTGTATTACCTCACGCTGAGCAGCACTCCTCCTACTGTATTACCTCACGCCGAGCAGCACTCCTCCTACTGTATTACCTCACGCTGCACCTCCTCATTCACTGAACCTTCTTCCAGCCAGGACAATGACAACAATAGAGACAAAACAAGATATACACAAAGCAAATGTTTTACTTCCTAATTATCAGCTAGATATGTGAATCGTAATAATCTAGCTAGCCAGCTAGTTAAACAGGCAAAAATAACCTAAAACTAATGTTGTGCAAGGTAGATTTTCATTTTTTGTGGGTAGCTACCAATTCTTTATGGCTAGCTAGCTAGCCAGTTAGCCCTATTGGCTTACTATGGACTTACTGTACCCATTCACTGAACCGTCTTCCAGCCAGGACAACAATGGCAATAGAGACGAAACAAGATATACACTAAGCAACTGTTTACATAACTATCAATTAGCTATACGTGAATCGTAATAATGTAGCTAACCAGATAGTTTAACACAAATGACCTAAAACTAATATTATGCAAGATAGATGTCAATGGGTAGTACTAGTAGCTAGCCAGTTAGCCCTATTGGCTTATTATGGGCTTGCTATATACGGTACGTAGGCAGGTAAACATGCCAAAAATAACACAGCATGTATTTATTAACTTATCAAGATGAAATATTGTAGTCTGGCAACATATGAGATGTGAAAAGGCAACATTTACTTCAGCTCAAATAATGGCTGCCATTGATTTCAAGAAAAGTTGCTTCATTTTTTACATGGTTGCGTCATATTTCTTTGCGAGATGTGCCCTCCATGCTCCGTTTCGAATATTTTGATTTGGACTCTTTGATACTCCAACCCTGATCTCATACAGCATTCTGCATACAGTACATACTGTGTAAGAAAATTGAGTTGTAGTAAATATAAGTTTTAGTAGCAAGGTTAAAGGTCAGTCATTACCTGTCTGCCACCAGGTGTCGACCACAGGGCAGCGTCCGTCCCCCACCACCCGATGGTACCACTCCCAAGCTTCTGTGTTGATGGGTTCACCCACTGCAGAGGAAAGAGGAAAGGACAGGGTTAACAGCACCACAGGGCTATTCTCGACCCACTTCAGAGGGAACAGGACAGGGACAGAACAGGACAGGACATGGTTAACAGCACCACAGGGAGACAGCACCACATAGTTAAACAACCTAGAGGGTGCATTCACAGTGAATGGAAATGATAGGAAGAGCCCTCCAGGTTTTAACACTCCCATGCCTCTGTGTTGATGGGTTCATGGGGAAGAGGACAGGAAGAGGACAGGAAGAGGACAGGAAGAAGACAGGACATGTTAATGATGGGCTGTCTAGATAATTCCATGCCCCGGCCTGGCACGGCACACGTGTTCCATTACATATGTAGACTCTCTTTAGAGGTCAAACCCTTACCCTCGCCTGTCGACATGACATGCCTTCGTCATGCATAGTACCGACTGCTGAATCCGTGCACCCACGGCAAGGCTCATGTACCTACTACTACAGTATCATGTTCACATACCATCAGCCCAACACCGCCCGCTGTACTGAAACAGTATACAGTACTACTACTACTACTACTACTACTACAGTATACTGTTACACTGTAGACTACTGTCTATGGATCCTTTACACTATAGACTACTGTCTATGGATCCTTTACACTGTAGACTACTGTCTATGGATCCATTACACTGTAGACTACTGTCTATGGATCCATTACACTGTAGACTACTGTCTATGGATCCTTTACACTGTAGACTACTGTCTATGGATCCTTTACACTATAGACTACTGTCTATGAATCCATTACACTGTAGACTACTGTCTATGGATCCATTACACTGTAGACTACTGTCTATGGATCCATTACACTGTAGACTACTGTCTATGGATCCATTACACGTAGACTACTGTCTATGGATCCTTTACACTGTAGACTACTGTCTATGTATCCATCACACTGCAGGGCTATTGTCTATGGGGTGCACGGTATTCATCAGGATATTCTCCTGGGGTCTATGATGAGGTCTATGGTATTCATCAGGATATTCTCCTGGGGTCTATGATGAGGTCTATGGTATTCATCAGGATATTCTCCTGGGGTCTATGATGAGGTCTATGGTATTCAGCAGGATATTCTCCTGAGGTCTATGGTATTCATCAGGATATTCTCCTGAGGTCTATGGTATTCATCAGGATATTCTCCTGAGGTCTATGGTATTCATCAGGATATTCTCCTGAGGTCTATGGTATTCATCAGGATATTCTCCTGAGGTCTATGATGAGGTCTATGGTATTCCGCAGGAAATTCTCCTGCGGACAAATCAAATCAAATGTTATTTGTCACATGCGCCGAATACAACAGGTGTAGACCTTACAGTGAAATGCTTACTTACAAGCCCTTAACCAACAATGCCGTTTTAAGAAAAAAAAGTGTTAAGTAAAACATTTATAAGTACATTTTTACTTTTTTAAGTTACAATTAATTAAACAGCAGCAGTCATAAAACACGGTGGCAGAAACATTAAGTACAAAATAAGTTACAAAAAACATTAGCACAATTGGTTACGGGATCGTAAAACGGCAGCCACCTCCTTCGGTACCATTCTCAACAAAATAAGGAAAAAGAGAGTCCTGTTGTTGTAATGTTTGACCTACCAGAGCCCAGGGTTTTTAGGGAGGAGCGGTTGTAATTCTGCACCCACTCGTCTCCGTATTTCAGCAGCAGCCTGATGGCTGTGGGAGCACCGTAAAACTGGTTGATCCCCAGCCTCTCCACCATCTCCCAGTACCTGCCTGTAACATCACCAGATATATACGTGTTGGTGTCGTACTGTAATTCTTAGAAGACAGAAAAGTTCATTCACAGAACATACAGAGAACTGTTTTAATGTTAACTTATTTTACACATTGCTAGGGAGCACATAAAACCTAATGTTTGGGCCTAAATACCTTTGTTGTATCTTACAGGCCTCAATGCTGAACTTTTCACAAAACAGAAATGTACTCTCAATGACAGTATACTCTTGAAAAAAGGTTCCAAAAGGGGTCTTTGGCTGTTCCCATAGGAGAACCCTTTCTGGTTCCCTTTTTGGTTCCAGGTAGAACTCTTTTGGGTTCCATGTAGAACCCTATGTGGAAAGGGTTTTACATGGAACTCAAAAGGGTTCTACCTGGAGACAAAAAGGGAACCAAAATGGTTCTTCAAAGGGTTCTCCTATGGGGACAGCCAAATAACCCTTTTAGGTTCTAGATATCACCTTTTTCCTAAGAGTGTAGGCCTACTGAATATACGCAAGAGAGTTATATTTATAGTGGAATGGTGAGTTCAGATTTAAGATGTAAACACGTTGAAGTGCAGGTTGTAAAAAGCCTTAGTAGTCTGTTGTTACCTGGGTTGGGGTATACTGGTGTACTCTCAAACAGAACGGTGGTTCCTCCATTACACAGAGGGCCATAGACGATGTAGCTGTGACCTGTTATCCAGCCGATGTCCGCCACACAGCCAAACACATCCCCGTCATGATAGTTGAACACATACTGAAGGAGAGAGGACAATAGAGGAAGGAGGTCAGGCAATAGGTACTGGTCTAGATCAGGGCTCTTCAACCCACCCAGGTAAACCAAACCGGAGACTCAGGGTCCACCATCATACTATTTACGTCTTGTCTTATCATCAGGTGAATGATAATGGCAAGGAGAAGTCATTAACATTTTAAAATTAACATATTTGGTAGATAGTTGTTCATTAATTTGACCACCCCACATTATAATTGGAAGAGGAAGTTAATCTCTAATTTAGCCTATTAGCTAGAAAGGTAACTCTAAGAGAAGCTGTTTAGCTGGTTAAAGGTTAGCCATGTGTTGGTAAACATGCACTGCCAGCCTGGTACATACAGCTGTTTTTTCAAAGCCTATGTCAGATACTCTAGTGATTATAATTATCTCCATATTAGGAGTTAAAAAATAAAGTTAGAAAGAAGATATTCTCTTATTTCATCCTGTAGGTATGTGAATCAAAATCTGTTTATTCTGTTGTTGCTAGCGAAATTCATAAAAAAAAACATTTTCCCAGTTTTTTATGTTATATAATATTTTCGCAGACCGCCTGTAGCTAGTCCCTGGGGTCCTCGGTCTTTAGGATTAGAATGTGTCACAAGACTGTGTTAGCCCGCTGATCTAAAGCCTAAGCATTGAACGTGAGCTCTATAGGGTTTACCCTGTGTGTGTGTGTGTGTGTGTGTATGTTTACCAGACCCTCACCCTGTGTGTAAGGGAGGTGTACAGCAGGTAACCAGCCTGTGTATGAACCAGACCCTTAGGTTTCCCTGTGCTGCCTGACGTATAGAGCAGGAATAAGACGTCTTCACTGTCCATGGCAACGGGCTCACACACCACATCCTCCTTCATCATCTCCTGTTAAAGGGACAAAGAGTTCAGCTCCATAGAACCAGAATCACTAAAACAGGTTTCCCCATTCAAGGGAATTCCACATTTATTCAAGTCAGTGAGCCTGTGATGAGTGCTTTCTATTCATTATTATTTTTTCTTGTTGTTTTTTTTTTACCCTTTTTTCTCCCCAATTTTCGTGGTATCCAATTGGTAGTTATCAGTCTTGTCCCATACGGACCCAGGAGAGGCGAGGGTCGAGAGCCTTGCGTCCTCCGAAAACACAACCCAGCCAAGCCACACTGCTTCTTGACACAATGCCCACTTAACCTGGAAGCTAGCCGCACCAATGTTTCGGAGGAAACACTGTGCACCTGCCGACTGTGTCAGCGTGCATTGTGCCCGGACCACAACAGGAGTTGCTAGAGCGCGATGGGGCAAGAACATCCCTGCCGGCCAAACCCACCCCTAACCCGGACGACGCTGGGCCAATTGTGCTCCGCCCCATGGGTCTCCCGGTCGCGGCCAGCTGTGACAGATCCTGGACTCTAACCAGGATCTCTAGCGGCACAGCTAGCACTGTGATGCAGTGCCTTTGACCACTGCACCACCACCAGCTTTACCGCTAAACCAGCCAGGCCACATGACGTTGGTCATTTAAAACCTCAATAATGTTTCAGAGAGGTTTCAACCAGTGGAGGCTGGTGAGGGGAGAACGGCTCATAATAATGTCTGGAATAGAGTGAATGGAATGGTAATAAAACCTGTGTTTGATATCATTCCATTCACTCCATTCCAGCCATTACACTCCATTTGGGGGGGGCAGGTAGCTTAGTGGTTAGAGCGTTGGACTAGCAACTAAAAGGTTGCAAGATCGAATCCCAGAGCCGACAAGGTAAAAAGCTGTTGTTCTGCACCTGAACAAGGCAGTTAACCCACTGTTCCTAGGCCGTCATTGAAAATAAGAAAGTCATGGTCAAGACACAGGTGCATTCACTCAAACAAATTTGACAATCATTTACTAAGCTGCAAGGTGATACAGTAACTGGTGATAAGAAGTCTCAGCAGAACTATTTGACTAGTCGTACAAAGATCCATGGAGCTAACGTATTATTTTCTTTCTTCCCATTTAAAAAAGATAAGACTATTTTTCACACGTGATAAAATGATCACGCAATTTAACAAACAGTAAATAATTTTTTTTTTGTTTAAATACAAAAAGCAGTTATAAAAACAGTTGTACCCTATTTATAAACACCAACCTCTTATGAACAGTTATAACCTCACCGGTAAGCTGTCTCTATTGGCTCACCTCCTCCAGTAATCTGTCTCTATTGGCTCACCTCCTCCAGTAAGCTGTCTCTATTGGCTCACCTCCTCCAGTAAGCTGTCTCTATTGGCTCACCTCCTCTAGTAAGCTGTCTCTATTGGCTCACCTCCTCCAGTAAGCTGTCTCTATTGGCTCACCTCCTCCAGTAAGTTGTGTCTCTATTGGCTCACCTCCTCCAGTAAGCTGTCTCTATTGGCTCACCTCCTCTAGTAAGCTGTCTCTATTGGCTCACCTCCTCCAGTAAGTTGTGTCTCTATTGGCTCACCTCCTCCAGTAAGCTGTCTCTATTGGCTCACCTCCTCCAGTAAGTTGTGTCTCTATTGGCTCACCTCCTCCAGTAAGTTGTGTCTCTATTGGCTCACCTCTTCCAGTGGAACATCTCTGTCTGTCATGGCAACAGTGTTCTCTGTTCTCATGGCAACCAGGACCTGCTGGACTGAGGGACAGTTCTGGACGGCCTGGTCCACAGTTCTCTTCAGGTCAACCACCTTGCCTCCCCTCACACCCTGGTTGACCGTGATCACCGTGCTGGACTGGGCTGGAGCAGGGCCAGATACATTATAGAGTCGATACAGAGAGAGATTGGTAGAAGGTAATTAAAGATACAGTGACTATTTGTGGTTCCTCTCTTTTCTAGACCTCATCAGCCACCTCATCATCTCTAATGCGCTCAGCGAAGTCAAAATTGTCTACATCGTATACATTTATGGAAATAAAATCAGCTTTTTGGGGTATTTTGGGGGTTAGGCATAAGGTTAGCAATGTGGTTAAGGTTAAGTTAAGGTTTAAAATCTGATTTTATGAAGATAAGTTGTATAGAAATAAGCAGTGTTTATGACTTGGCCAGACAGTGACGACCCCTCACCATCTCTGATGCGGTCAGCCAAGGCCTCAGAGCTGAATCCGGCGAAGACCACATTGTGGGCTGCACCTATCCGGGCACACGCCAACATGGAGGCCACTGCCAGGGGGCAGGTGGGCATATAGAGAGTCACACAGTCCCCCCTCCGCACCCCCTGGCGCTTCAGCAGGTTGCCCAGGCGACAGGTCAGCTCCAGTAGCTGTCTGTGGAGAGAAATGTCAACAAAGTTGGGTGATATGAAGGGGTGTGAGGGGTGATGAGTATGTGTATTTATACAGTCTATCCTTAGATTACAGTAGTTGTGATAGGCCTACTCTTTGAGTATAGATTACAGTAATTGTGATAGGCCTTCTCTTTGTGTATAGATTACAGTAGTTGTGATAGGCCTACTCTTTGTGTATAGATTACAGTAGTTGTGATAGGCCTACTCTTTGTGTATAGATTACAGTAGTTGTGATAGGCCTACTCTTTGTGTATAGATTACAGTAGTTGTGATAGGCCTACTCTTTGTGTATAGATTACAGTAGTTGTGATAGGCCTACTCTTTGTGTATAGATTACAGTAGTTGTGATAGGCCTACTCTTTGAGTATAGATTACAGTAGTTGTGATAGGTCCTACTCTTTGTGTATAGATTACAGTAGTTGTGATAGGTCCTACTCTTTGTGTATAGATTACAGTAGTTGTGATATGCCTACTCTTTGTGTATAGATTACAGTAGTTGTGATCGGTCCTACTCTTTTCTATTATTTGTATTAATTGTTTAATTTTTATTTCCCCTTTATTTAACCAGGTAGTTCTATATGATGTCATAATGCACCTTTATTTAACCAGGTAGTTCTATATGATGTCATAATACACCTTTATTTAACCAGATAGTTCTATATGATGTCATAATACACCTTTATTTAACCAGGTAGTTCTATATGATGTCATAATACAGGTAGGCCAGTTGAGAACAAGTTCTCATTTACAACTGCGACCTGGCCAAGATAAAGCAAAGCAGTGCGACACAAACAACAACACAGAGTTACACATGGAATAAACAAGTGTACAGTCAATAACACAATAGAGAGAGAAAAAAAAGAAAGTCTATATACAGTGTGTGCAAAATGGGGTGAGGAGGTAAGGCAGCGGCAGTATAGCCTAGTGGTTAGAGCTTTGGACTAGTAACCGTAAAGGTTGCAAGTTCAAATCCCCAAGCTGACAAGGTACAAATCTGTCGTTCTGCTCCTGAAGAGGCAGTTAACCCACTGTTCCTAGGCCGTCATTGAAAATAAGAATTTGTTCTTAACTGACTTGCCTAGTAAAATAAAGGTGCAATTATATTTGGTTGTCTTAGTTATACATGACGTAACCCCACCAAAACATTATTTACGGTAAGAAATTGTCTGAATTATAATGCACCAGGGAACAACTAAACTACATGAATGGTCGTAGCGTAGCGAATCCAGGGGATAGTGTTGTGGAAAGTCAGTACTGAGAGAGACTTGGTCTTGGTCATTTCTTCAAACAATCATCTTTATTTATCGATTAATTATTGCAATAATGAGACCGTCAGCCCACCAGTCTTGACTGACTGTTAGGCTGAGAGTCTAGCCTTTACAGACGATGCACAGTTTTTATATAGCTGATACCAAGATTGATTAGTCAGTCACTTCTAACCCATAAGCCACTTTGGTTATCTACACAGGATGGTCTTTTACTTAGTTTCCCAGATGCCAGGAAGATGATACAATGAGGCATTGATCTAAACTCTACCAGGCTCTCTCTATCTCGGGTCACACCCAAACATCTTGTCTATAGAATGCTAGCTTTTAGGTTTTCGTCACCAACACAAATTCATGGTCAGCTTCAAGCTATCTCTAGTAGAACCCATGTCCTCAACACCCAGACTAGCTGCAGGGTGCTAGAGTGGAGACCATAAAACACGGCATTAGCAGGACAGAAATATCTTACTGTTTGTTAAATAAATAATTGTTACATATCCAACAAATAAAAGGTGAAGACATCATTTTTCCCTCACTGTAGTCCCGCCCGGGACTTAAACACGAGTCCAGCGACTGTCAAGCTAATGCCTTAACCGCTGCGTCAAGAAGTCCAGCCCTCTTGATGAGGTCGCTAGGTGTTGGGTTACAGCCACTACAAATACATGATTTGCTGTATGAATGTAGATAGTGCATTTAAAGTGTGTTTCCACATGAGATGTTGTGACGTGATTGTGATAGTTCCATACCTGTAGGTGATCTTGACCTCAGTTCCAGGTTCATCTCTCTCCCAGATCAGAGCCACTCTCTCTGGACAAGTGTGAACGTGACGGTCCAAGCAGTTCACTGTACACACACACACACACACACACACACACACACAGACACACAGACACCCATACACAAACACACACACACACACAAACACACACACACACGCACACACAGGAGTGAAAGTCAGTCTCAAAACAGTTAATCTCTGTTGTTCTTTTCAAACTAAATTAACTTGAGTATTCTGCCAATAGCTCAGTTGTTTCCTGGAAAATACTTTGGGATAAATTCTTTGTTTCGTACACAACACAAGAGAGCCTGTCTGTCAATGTGAATGTTCTCATGATAGATTCCATCAGTGTCTTCTCTTCCTGACTGAACCCAGTAATTGGTACTGTTTGTATTTATTAAGGATCCCCATTATTTCCTGCCAAGGAAGCAGCTACTCTTCCTGTGGTCCAGCAACATTAAAGCAGTTGCTCTGGGTGATTCTACTGGCAGAGAAATAGAACTTGCAGGGAAAAAAACATTGTGTATAGGACCAACTGGTTAAGGCAGTTACACTGGGTGATTCTACTGGCAGAGAAATAGAACTTGCAGGGAAAAAAACATTGTGTATAGGACCAACTGGTTAAGGCAGTCACTCTGGTTGATTCTACTGGCAGAGAAATAGAACTGGCAGGGGAAAAAAACATTGTGTATAGGACCAACTGGTTAAGGCAGTTACTCTGTGTGATTCTACTGGCAGATAAATAGAACTGGCAGGGAAAAAACATTGTGTATAGGACCAACTGGTTAAGGCAGTTACTCTGTGTGATTCTACTGGCAGAGAAATAGAACTGGCAGGGAAAAAACATTGTGTATAGGACCAACTGGTTAAGGCAGTTACTCTGTGTGATTCTACTGGCAGAGAAATAGAACTGTAAGGGAGAAAAACATTGTGTATAGCACCAACTGGAGACCTATATTTATTACAGAATTATTATTTTCAAATAAAGGAAAATGTATTTCAACCAATACCCATCATCAAAACAACTCTACGGAGCTTTTTCTTTTAAGGTAAAACAGCAATCCATATGGTTATTACACTGGCTATTAGGTAGGTTAGCTAGAATATGGTTTAGATATAGCAGTACAAACATTTTTTACAATATTTCTTATATAAATTGTATATTTGTGGAGAAAATGTTATCTTACCAGATACATTGAGTTTTCCCCCTTCAAACCATTTTATTTTGCCTTGACTAAAGTCACAGTTCTGAACCGTGTGAAAGGGACTTATCCACGACAACCTCTGGCGCGCCACTGCGCCCCAAAACCTGTCACTTTCGTTGACGGATAATTTGTACAGTCCCGAATGATCACTGACACCTTGGAATGCAACTGCCTCCGGTATACACGACGCTATATTGTAGCTTCTGCCCAGCTGTCGACAGGATTTAAAAAGACGTCGGTTTAACGACGAATTGAGAGTCAACGAAGAGCCTCTCCAAAGCGAACACATCATGAAACGAAGTGTTCTTTGTCATAAAGACAAGTCTATTCTGAAGAAGAAAGATCGTATCCTTTATCCACCAAAATTGTGAAACAACATTCAAAAGCATTAAAAAAAAATCCCATTTAAAATCACATATACATAATGACAACGGTTTTGTGTTTTATCAAACGAACCATTTACGAAACGAAAGACTCCAGCAAAACTTTTTTTGAGTGAGACATTCGAAGCAGATGAATTTAAAGGGAAGTCGAAGTTCATTGTGCGCCGACAATAAAGGCGCAGAAGTTGGACCAGCCAATAACAACAGGACAAGGACATCCCTGCCGGCCAAACCTCCCCTAACCCTGAACAACGCTGGGCCAATTGTGCGCCGCCCCAAGGATATCCCGGTCGCGTCCGGCTACGACAGATTCTGGACTTGAACCAGGATCCCTAGTGGCACAGCTAGCACTGCGATTCAATCCCTTAGACCACTCGGGAGGCCCATCACCAAACTTTTCCGAGTCAAGATCCCTTTCACAGTCAAAAAGCAAGACGAGATCTACCGCTGACTTAAAACAAAGCTACACTTTGCTTACCCGGTGCGCAGGGCTTCTGTATCAAGGGCATCTACCGGCAACAGCGCAACAGAATAAAAACAAGGAGCGCAAGACTCCTTACCATCTACTGCATCTTGCCTATGCCGCTCCGCCATCGCTCATCCATATATTTATATGTACATACTCGTATTCATTCCTTTACTCTTGTGTGTATAAGGTACTTGTTGTGAAATTGTTATATTACTTGTTAGATACTACTGCATGGTCGGAACTAGAAGCACAAGCATTTCGCTACACTCGCATTAACATCTGCTAACCATGTGTATGCGACAAATACAATTTGATTTGATTTGACATTAAGCTTATAAAACGGTTAAGTTTGGAATGAGATTTGGGTAGTAGGCCTAATATATTATCACAGCATATTGGCTGTATGCTTGGCCTGACAAAATTGTTATTCTCAGACCATATTATATGTCAAAACTATAGCTTTGATAACAACATTGATCAGTTGGTTTAGCACTTGAAAGGCACCGAGGAGCCGTGAATTGAAATAATTTGGTTTTATATTTTACTGGACTGATGGTACCTGCACCTGTTGGTCATGGGGCTTCCAAGACAACTGGGAACAAACAAAGAAACGAGGTCAAATCATGAGGTCAGTGATCTTCAGGTCGGAAGGTCTGAGCTCTAGAAAGATGTCCGACTTGGAATTCCGAGTTGGATGACCGATCTTTCTCACGATTCCTGCTCTCGCCTTCCTTTCCTCCGGTGAGACTGACAGAGAGGAGAGACACCGTCTTCCACATGATGACGAAACTCGAGTCGCACTGCATCTCCCTCATGCACAAATACACGTAGTTCCTATAACCAGAGAAAGTTAAACATTCCTCTATAAATAGACACGACGAGCTGCGAATAATAATACAGACCGCTTTATGTTTACATACTGCTTTATGTTTACATACCGCTTTACGTTTACATACCGCTTTACGTTTACATACCGCTTTATGTTTACATACCGCTTTACGTTTACATACCGCTTTATGTTTACATACTGCTTTATGTTTACATACTGCTTTACTCATCTCATATGTATATAATGTATTCTATTATACTGCCACACCGACATTGCTTGTATATACTGTATTTCTTAACTACATTCGTTTGCTTTTAGATGTGTGTGTATCGTTGTGAATTGTTAGATACTACTGCACCTGTTGGAGCTAGGAACAAGGCATTTCGCTACACCCGCAATAACATCTGCTAAATATGCGTATGTGACCAATAACATGTGATTTTATTTGATTTGGTGGGAGGAGCTATAGGAGGGACAGGCTCATTGTAATGGCTGGAATGGAATTTGTGTAAAGGTATGAAACATATAGAAACCACTTGTTCGACTCTGTTCCATTAATTCCATTCCAGCCATTACAATGAGCCTGTCCTCCTATAGCTCCTCACACCAGCCTCCACTGATGGCTAGTCATTCATTGCAGGTTGCACTGCCAGAGGAAGTACAGAGAAGCACGTTTTATCTTTTATAATAGTGATGAATAACAATGTTTTAACATGAACTCCCGTCATAAAAACAACAGCTCTTAGCTCTATTCTTAGACAGTTTCTGTGTGGTCATGGTTTAAAAGTTATTACAATCTTAGCGTATCAAACTGTTCTGTGGCCAGGGTAGTGGAAGCTCTATAGGTACGAGGCGCGGTGATTTGAGATATCCGATTGGCCAGCGCAGTAGGCATACTCGATTTAGCAACATATCTCCTGGTCTGCGGGGTAGGCGGAGTTTTTTGTATTTTCAGACAAACAAAATGGTTCAAAATGAGAACACTTTGCTACACTTTGCTTAGCCGGTGCGCAGGGCTTCTGAATCAAGTGCATCTAGAGGCAACAGCGCAACAGGATAAAAACAAGGAGCGCAAGACTTTTCTACAGAAATATTTGGTGCTCGACTAGAAGATCGAACTGTAGATCGCAATCAATTATTTTGGTGCAATTCGAGTATACCTTAATTAAAACTAAATTATAACCATTAGCCTATATATTGATTAAGCCTATTTCTGTCATAATATATCATGTGGTTTATGTAATTATAGGCTACTTTTAATTAAATGTATTGAGATGCACACAGAAACACCCAAGGAATCTCCCATCTGAATAACAATAACAACTTTATTACTATTTCAATATACAGAACACATAGACAAAAAACAAAACACAGCTTGTTGATTTCCAACTACATGAATGTAGCTATATGTCATCATTCTAATATTTCTATCATAGGTAATATGAAATCCACCACACACCATATATACAAAAGTATGTGGACACCCCTTCAAATGAGTGGATTCGGCTATTTCAGCCACACCCATTGCTGGCAGGTGTATAAAATCGAGCACACAGCCATGCAATCTCTCCATAGACAAAAACATGGCTGTAAAATGGTCCGTACTGAAGAGCTCAGTGATTTTTCAACGTGGCACTGTCATAGGATGCCATCTTTCCGATAAGTCAGTTCGTCAAATTTCTCCCCTGCTAGAGCTGCCCCGGTCAACTGTAGGTGCTGTTATTGTGAAGTGGAAACATCTAGGAGCAACAAAGGCTCAACCGCGAAGTGGTAGGCCCCACAAGCTCACAGAACGGGACCGCTGAGTGCTGAAGCGCGTAGTGTGTAAAAATTGTTTGTCCTCGGTTGCAACACTCACTACCGACTTCCAAACTGCCTCTGGAAGCAAGTCAGCACAAAAACTATCCTTTGGAAGCTTAATGAAACGGGTTTCCATGGCCGAGCAGCCGCACACAAGCCTAAGATCACCATACACAATGCCAAGTGTCAGCTGGAGTGGTGTAAAGCTCGCCACCATTGGACTCTGGAGCAGTGGAAACACGTTCTCTGGAGTGATGAATCACGCTTCACCATCTGGCAGTCTGACGGACAAATCTGGGTTTGGCAGATGCCAGGAGAACCTTACCTGCCCCAATTTATAGTGTCAACTGTACAGTTTAGTGGAGGAGGAATAATGTTCTGGGGCTGTTTTTCATGGTTCAGTCTAGGCCCCTTACTTCCAGTGAAGAGAAATCTTAACGCTACAGCATACAATGACATTCTAGACGATTCTGTGATTCCAACTTTGTGGCAACAGTTTGGGGAAGGCCCTTTCCTGTTTCAGCATGACAATGTCCCCGTGCAAAAAGCGAGGTCCATACAGAAATGGTTTGTCGAGATCGGTGTGGAAGGACTTGACTGACCTGCACAGAACCCTGACCTCAACCCCATCGAACACCTTTGGGATGAACTAGAACAGCAACTGTGAGCCAGGCCTAATCGCCCAACATCAGTGCCCGACCTCTCTTGTGGCTGAATGGAAGCAAGTCCCCAATGTTCCAACATCAAGTGGAAAGCCTTCCCAGAAGACTGGAGGCTGTTATAGCAGCAAAAGGGGGGACCAACTCCATATTAATGCCCATGATTTTGGAATGAGATGTTGGACGAGCAGGTGTACAACTCAAGGGGATAAATGTTCATGCATCCTCTCAAGATGAGTCTCTTGTTTTTCACATTATTCCACAGCATTTTATCATCACATGCATCTTTCACCTTGTGTGGTTTGCCTATTACCTTGGAAAATAATATGGACCTGTACATTTGTAAAGACTGATCCATATAACCAAATAGTTAGTATTCCTAAAGTTGTACAATAGCAATTTGATCTGGACAAAATGAATCCCCATGACAGGAAGATTGGGAGGTTGACGATATCAGGTATTGGTGTCAAAGGAACATTCTGAATCTTTTTTGCTAGCCAGAATAATGTGTATTGTGACTAATATCATCTTGTTTATAATAGTATGGATGTCAGGAATATGTCAACAGTGTTCTTTACAGAGAGGGCATCAACAGGCCCTAGCATAGTCTTTAGAAGAATGCATCCATATCAGTGACTGGGCTCTATCTTCTCTGCAGACTTCAACTGTCCTTCTGTCTGTTTGTCCTCTGTCTCCATCGGCTGTCTCTGTCCCCCTGGTACATCCCCTGAAACTGTCCCCAGTGGTCTGCCACCAGGATGTGTCCCTAGCATCTTAGCGCTGTGTTCCAGAGCTTTAGCCCTGAGTGCAACGATGCTATTCTCTCTAAGTTCCTCTTTGGATATGGGCGATCTGGTATTCTCTCTCCTCTCCTCCTCCTCTTCCTCCACCACTCTCTCCCTCTCTCGTTCCCTGGCAGGAAGTTTGGAGAGGGGAGCTTCCAGTTTTCCAGGAGAGGTCGGAACAGGGGTATCTATGGACTTCTTGTGCATACCTGGAAGGAAAAGGAATTGTTGGTTTTCCGGTTCGCAACAGAGTGAGAACACATCCCACTTGGAGACACACACACACACACACACACGTCTAAAAACAGTGACGCTGCAGTACTAGGAATCTCAAGCTCGTACTGAGCTGTAGCTGGCAGGTGGTAGAAGGTCATGGTCCATTATTGTTTCTGACCTCCACCATGGTCAGCATGGTGAGGAGGCAACATGGGAAAGGCACCTTCACTAACAGGTCAGAGAGGTTTAAACTGCTCATTGAAATGTGATTTGGTGTCACACCCTGATCTGTGTCACCTGTCTTTGTGCTTGTCTCCACCCCCCTCCAGGTGTCGCCCATCTTCCCCATTATCCCCTGTGTATTTAATCCTGTGTTCTCTGTCTGTTGCCAGTTCGTCTTGTTTGTCAAGCCAACCACCGTTTTTTGTCAGCTCCTGCTTTTCTCCAGTCTCTTTTCTCGTCCTCCTGGTTTTTGACCCTCGCCTGTCCTGACCCTGTACCCACCCGCCTAACCACTCTGCCTGCCGTTCTGTACCTTTGTCCCTGTTGCTGTAATAAACAGTGTTACTTCGACACGGTCTGCATCTGGGTACCTGATACCTTGATACCTGATAGTTAGGTAAAGCAAGCCGTCCACTTTATCGTTCTCAGCCGTACATACTGCACTAAATACATCAAAGTTTTTTTTTATATGAGCAGGGCCATGATCACAATGTCAGACTTCCTCCCAGGGCTTGTCGGGAGTTGATAAAAGTGTCAATGATGAGTGTTAATCAATAACGTGATAATCCTACTTCATCAGATTGGATTAACATCTCTCCTATCTGTCAATTGAGTGGCATAGATCAATGAGACAGTGACAGCGTACTGTGGATGCACCCACCCCCCACACACACGCTCCATCCCACCAACCCACATGAACGCAGTACCTTACCAAGTAGCCATGGGGCACAGGAGTCCATGATACCATCCTTGGCTGACTTGAGGATGGACTCAGGCAGAGGGATGGAGTGGCGGACCATGGCACCGTACAGGCCGTACTCTGCCATCACACTGCTGTGACCCCAACACTTCTCCCTCTTCCTCCACTTGGCACGGCGGTTTTGAAACCAAACCTGCAGGGAGAGAGGAAGGGACAGGGGATGTAAGTTTAGGTTTATTTTAACATCTTGGTACATATGCAGAAACATCAAATCAAACTTTATTTGTCACATGCGCCAAATACATGTGTAGACTTTACCGTGAAATGCTTACTTACAAGCCCTTAACCAACAGTGCAGTTCAAGAGTTAATAAAATATTTACCAAGTAGACTAAAATAAAAAGTAACAATAAAAAAGTAACACAATAAGAATAACTAACGAGGCTATATACAGGGGGTACCGGTATCGAGTCAATGTGGAGGCTATATACAGGGGGTACCGGTACAGAGTCAATGTGGAGGCTATATACAGGGGGTACCGGTACAGAGTCAATGTGGAGGCTATATACAGGGGGTACCGGTACAGAGTCAATGTGGAGGCTATATACAGGGGGTATCGGGACAGAGTCAATGTGGAGGCTATATACAGGGGGTCCCGGTACCGAGTCAGTGTGCGGGGGTACAGGTTAGTAGAGGTAATTTGTACATGTAGGTGGTGGTGAAGTGACTATGCATAGANCGAGTCAAAGTGGAGGCTATATACAGGGGGTACCGGTACAGAGTCAATGTGGAGGCTATATACAGGGGGTACCGGTACAGAGTCAATGTGGAGGCTATATACAGGGGGTACCGGTACAGAGTCAATGTGGAGGCTATATACAGGGGGTACCGGTACAGAGTCAATGTGGAGGCTATATACAGGGGGTACCGGTACCGAGTCAATGTGGAGGCTATATACAAGGGGAACCGGTACAGAGTCAATGTGGAGGCAATATACAGGTGGTACCGGTACAGAGTCAATGTGGAGGCTATATACAGGGGGTACCTGTACAGAGTCAATGTGGAGGCTATATACAGGGGGTACCGGTACAGAGTCAATGTGGAGGCTATATACAGGGGGTATCGGGACAGAGTCAATGTGGAGGCTATATACAGGGGGTCCCGGTACCGAGTCAGTGTGCGGGGGTACAGGTTAGTAGAGGTAATTTGTACATGTAGGTGGTGGTGAAGTGACTATGCATAGATGATAAACAGCGAGTAGCAGCAGTGTACAAAAGGAGGGGGGGGGTCAATGTAAATTGTCCGGTAGCGATTTTATTAATTGTTCAGCAGTCTTATGGCTTGGGGGTAGAAGCTGTTGAGGAGCCTCTTGGTCCTAGACTTGGCGCTCCGGTACCGCTTGCCGTGCGGTAGCAGAGAAAACAGTCTATAACTTGGGTGACCGGAGTCTCAGACAATTTTATTGGCTTTCCTCTGACACCACCTATTATATAGGTCCTGGGTGGCAGGAAGCTTGGCCCCAGTGATGTACTGGGCTGTTCGCATTACCCTCTGTAGCGCATTACGGTCAGATGCCGAGCAGTTGCCATACCAAGCAGTGATGCAACCAGTCAGGATGCTCTCGATGGTGCAGCTGTAGAACCTTTTGAGGATCTGGGGACCCATGCCAAATCTTTTCAGTCTCCTGAGCGGAAAAAGGTTTTGTCGTGCCCTCTTCACGACTGTCTTGGTATGTTTGGACCATGATAGTTCGTGGTGATGTGGACACCAAGGACCTTGAAACTCTCGACCCGCTCCACTACAGCCCCGTCGATGTTAATGGGGGCCTGTTCGGCACGCCTTTTCCTGTATTCCACGATCATCTCCTTTGCCTTGCTCACGTTGAGGGAGAGGTTGTTATCCTGGTGCCACACTGCCAGTTCTCTGACGTCCTCCCTATCGGCCGTCTCATCGTTGTCGGTGATCAGGCCTACTACTGTTGTGTTGTCAGCAAACTTAAATGATGGTGTTGGAGTCGTGTTTGGCCACGCAGTCTTGGGTGAACAGGGAATACCGGAGGAGACGAAATACACACCCCAGAGGGGCTCCAGTGTTAAGGATCAGCGTGGCAGACGTGTTGTTGCCTACTCTTACCACCTGAAGGCGGCCCGTCAGGAAGTCAAGGATCCAGTTGCAGAGGGAGGTGTTTATAATATAACACACAAGTAAAAATATATGATCAGCCTAATTATAATGGACAGTGCATCATCCATGTCATAAACAACAAATTGACATAATACCAAATACATTTAGTGGCTGCTATGTTACGATCCCCATTAGCTGTTGCAAAAGCAGCAGCTACTATTCTTGGGGTCCCAACACAAAACATGACATAGTACAGAACATTCATAGACAAGAACAGCTCAAGGACATACATTTAAAAAAAATATAACAATACATGCAGGTTCAAACAAATGGTGCCGAAAGAAATGGCATCAGTTTTACGGGCGCCCAAACCAATTATGCTATTATGTGTTTTTCTTCGCGTTATTTGTAACTTATTTTGTACATAATGTTTCTGACAGCATATCTTACGGCAAAAAAGAGCTTCTGGATATCAGGACAGCGATCACTCACCTTGGATTGATGACATGGATATTCAGCTAGCAGGATATACGCTGCACTGGCTAGATAGAAAAGCACACTCCAGTAAGACGAGGGGGGGCGGTCTGTGCATATTTGTAAACAACAGCTGGTGCACGAAATCTAAGGAAGTCTCTAGATTTTGCTCACTTGAAGTAGAGTATCTTATGATAAACTGTAGACCACACTATTTGCCAAGAGAGTTTTCATCTATACTTTTCGTGGCTGTTTATTTACCACCACAGACGGATGCTGGTACTAAGACCACACGCAGTCAGCTGTATAAGGAAATAAGCAAACAGGAAACCGCTCACCCAGAGGCGGCGCTCCTAGTGGCCGGATCACTTTAATACAGGGAAACTTAAATTCGTTTTACCTAATCTCTATCAACATGTTAAATGCGCAATCAGAGGGAAAATAATTCTAGATCACCTGTACTTCACACACAGAGACGCGTACAAAGCTCTCCCTCCATTTGGTAAATCTGACCACAATTCTATCCTCCTGATTCCTGCTTACAAGCAAAAATGAAAGCAAGAAGCGCCAGTGACTCGGTCTATAAAAAAGTGGTCAGATGAAGCAGATGCTAAACTACAGGACCGTTTTTCTATCAAAGACTGGAACATGTTCCGGGATTCTTCCGATGGCATTGAGGAGTACTGCACATCAGTCACTGGCTTTATCAATAAGTGCATCAAGGACGTCGTCCCCACAGTGACCGTACGTACATACCCCAAACAGAAGCTATGGATTACAGGCAACATTTGCACTGAGCTAAAGGGTAGAGCTGCCGCTTTCAAGGTGCGGGACTCTTATAAGCTTATAAGAAATCCTGCTATACCCTCCGACGAACCATCAAACATGCGAAGCGTCAATACAGGGCTAAGATTGAATCGTACTACACTGGCTTATGTGGCAGGGCTTGCAAACTATTACAGACTACAAAGGGAAGCACAGCCGCGAGCTGCCCTGTGACACGAGCCTACCAGACGAACAAAATCACTTCTATGCTCGCTTCGAGGCAAGCAACACTGAGGCATGCATGAGAGCATCAGCTGTTCTAGACGACTGTGTGATCACGCTCTCCGTAGCCGACGTGAGTAAGACCTTTAAACAGGTCAACATTCACAAGGCCGCGGGGCCAGACGGATTACCAGGACGTGTGCTCCGGGCATGTGCTGACCAACTGGCAGGTGTCTTCACTGACATTTTCAACATGTCCCTGATTGAGTCTGTAATACCAACATGTTTCAAGCAGATCACCATAGTCCCTGTGCCCAAGAACACTAAGGCAACCTGCCTAAATGAATACAGACCCGTAGCACTCACGTCCGTAGCCATGAAGTGCTTTGAAAGGCTGGTAATGGCTCACATCAATACCATTATCCCAGAAACCCTAGACCCACTCCAATTTGCATACCGCCCAAACAGATCCACAGATGATGCAATCTCTATTGCACTCCACACTGCCCTTTCCCACTTGAACAAAAGGAACACCTACGTGAGAATGCTATTCATTGACTACAGCTCAGCGTTCAACACCATAGTACCCTCAAAGCTTCACTAAGCTAAGGATCCTGGGACTAAACACCTCCCTCTGCAACTGGATCCTGGACTTCCTGACGGGTCGCCCCCAGGTGGTGAAGGTAGGTAGAAACACATCTGCCACGCAGATCCTCAACACAGGAGCCCCTCAGGGGTGCGTGCTCAGTCCCCTCCTGTACTCCTTGTTCACCCACGACTGCGTGGCCAGGCACGACTCCAACACCATCATTAAGTTTGCAGACGATACAACAGTGGTTGGCCTGATCACCGACAACGACAAGACAGCCTATATGGAGGAGGTCAGAGACTTAAGGATGGTGCCAGAATAACAACCTATCCCTCAACGTAACCAAGACTAAGGAGATGATTGTGGACTACAGGAAAAGGAGGACCGAGCACACCCTCATTCTCATCGACGGGGCTGTAGTGGAGCAGGTTGAGAGCTTCAAGTTCCTTGCTGTCCACATCACCAACAAACTAGAATAATAACCCCTATCTCTCGGAGATCGGTCTGGTGATGATAAATTACTTCCAGGGCTCTCAGCCGAGAGCAGAGGTGTGTGTGTGTGTGTGTGTGTAACTATTCTTGTGCGGACTAGAAGTATTCTTTACAAGAATAGTAAATGAACAAAAATTTGACCAACTGGGGACATTTTGTTAGTCCCCATGAGGTCAAATGCTATTTCTAAGGGGTTTAGGGTTAAGGTTAGAATTAGAATTACATTAAGGGTTAGGGTTAGGAGCTAGGGTTAGGGAAAATAGGATTTTGAATGGGACTGACTTGTGTGTCCCCACAAGGTTAGCTGTACACGACTGTGTGTGCGTGTGCATGTATATGTGTGTGCATGTGTGTGCGTGTGCATGTGTGTGCGTGTGCATGTGTGTGCGTGTGCATGTGTGTGCGTGTGCATGTGTGTGTGTGTGAAGCAGCTGAGCTGAGAAAGTAAAGGACAGGAGGGTGATCCTAGGGGCGCATGGAGGCTGATTGAAAAATACGTTAATTTTCAGAGCCAATCGATGGACGACAGGCGCTCAAATATCACCAGGGAAATTAGAGAGCTAGAGCCCAGGAGAGCCCTGCCATTGACCCAAGCTAATTAAATTTCACTGTAGTTATCATTTCATTTCTGGCTCCCACCACACCTTGTGCCTAACAGTGCATTGACACTAGGAAGCGGCATTGTGCGGTGAAACATCGGAAGCCATTCACTTTCAATGAAAGGAAAGAGAGAGAAGGGGAGTGGACGGGGGTCCGTTGAGGGATGTCAGCATGGCCGTGGGAGCAGGCAGGACTTTGCGGGTGTCTCAGGGGGGAGTTGGGATATGGTGACCCTGGCCGTGTCCCCACTCCCTGCGGGTGTCTCAGGGGGAGTTGGGATATGGTGACCCTGGCCGTGTCCCCACTCCCTGCGGGTGTCTCAGGGGGAGTTGGGATATGGTGACCCTGGCCGTGTCCCCACTCCCTGCGGGTGTCTCAGGGGGAGTTGGGAT